>JBBPCY010072174.1:0-11249 GCA_037974405.1 Brachyalestes nurse | reverse complement strand
TCTCTCTCTCTCTCTCTCTCTCTCTCTCTCTCTCTCTCTCTCTCTCTCTCTCTCTCTCTCTCTCTCTCCCTCTTTCTTTTCCTTTCTCATTCTGCTCCCTCCTTCAGTAGGTCAGTTGCTGAGTGTAGTCCAGAGCTGCATTTATTATTATGCTTTACAAAATAAAAGTCTTAATGTGAATTCATTTATCTAGTTTAAACTGACATGGTGTGAAATGAAAGGAGCCATTAAACTAATGGGACAGGGACATAGGGTTGAGGTAATTAGGATATTTTGTTTATTAAAAAAACAAATAAATTAATAATCTGCCTTCACATTTCATATCAAATGGACCAATAGAAATGTTCCCAGCTTTCTTAAATAAAAATGTAAAAATGAGAAAACGAGAATAAAGCAGTGAGAATGAAAATGTACTAACTGGCATTTTCAACCTAGGAGCCTTTTGTGTAAACATTTCAACATGAGTGAACCAAAAAATAATGGAAAATTACAAAAATCAATTTGCATTTATGTAGATTCTATTTAATAATTACCCCCCCCCCCAAAAAAAAACCTCATTTCAGAACTTTACAAATTGTAAATTAACAGAAAATCACATCCTACAATCCGTTCTCTTAATGTTCAAAAAATTAAATCATAAGTCTACTTACTTTTTGTTTTACTTACAGTGTTTCAAATATGTATTGCCACAAAAGTAATTTCAGATGCTTCCATGTGGTGTAACTGTCTAAATGTGCACCCCATCAGGAAACTGAGTTCAAACCCTCTCAATGCCACAGCTGTGGGTCCAAGAGTATAAAACAAGTGTCAAACCCCATTCCTGGAGCCTGGCAGCTCTGTGTGATAGAAGTCCCAGCCAGCAGGAAAGTTGGGTTAAAGGAAAAAAGTATAGATGTATAGGAGTTCTCTCTATATATTTTTACCTAACTGAGATGCAGTACTAAAAATGTTTGGAGAACTTTTGGCTTAAAATAAGAAGTTTGACTTGGATGAACTCTGGTGACCTCAAACTGAGTTCTCTTCAGCAAGCCGTTGACTGAAAGTGTAGACGTTGACTGACAGTCTCCTGAGCTTAGTATTGGTGGAAGCATAGATTTAATAGGACGGGAACAAACCAATAAAAATTTAAACGAGACCAATTTTGCAAAAACGTGACCTTTTTATAAACTCAGAATTTGTGCACTACACCTGGACAGGTAAGTCTGAGGTCTGTGGAGAAACAGTCATGCCACTGCTGATTGGATAGTTTTGGGATCCTGACTGAATAGTTCATTGAATTGTCTTAGGACATTGAACAGTTGGGATGATGATTGGATAGTCTTGGGATGCTCGTTTGATAGTCTCAGGAAACTGATTGGATCGTCTTGGGATGCTGATTGAATAGTCTTGAGATGTAAAATGGATAGTCTCAGGAATCTGATTGGATATTCTTAGAGTGCTATTTGGATAGTCTTAAAATGCTGATTGAATAGTCTTGAGATGTAGACAGGACAGTCTCAGGAAGCTGTTTGGGTGGTCTTCAGATGTTCATTGAATAGTCTTGGGATGCTGATTGGATAGTCTTGGGATGCTGATTGGATAGTCTGAGGAAGTTGATTGGATAGTCTTGGGATGCTGATTGGATAGTCTTGGGATGCTGATTGGATAGTCTTGGGATGCTGACTGGATTGTCTGAGGAAGTTGATTGGATAGTCTTGGGATACTAATTGACAGTCTTGGGATTGATTTTCTGTATAGCAGTATAGAGCATCATGATTGGAGAGAATGCACGAAGAGATTAAAGTAAATGCTGTAAATGTGAATGTAAATTAAAAGGATGGAGAAATTAATAAATAAAAGGTAAATTACTGGACGGATGGATGCACAGGCAGACAGATGGACACACAGACTGACAAAGTGTAGATAGACGAATGGGTAAACATACAGATGGTTGAAAGGATGGGCAAATAGATGGATGAACAAATGAATAGATGATCTATTGTTCCATTATTCACTGCATCATTGCCTTGCTCTTCATTTTCTCTGACACTCCAGATAGACAGACAGATAGATGGGTAGGTAGATAGATAGGACACATGGTATAGCAACTGGTATAGCATTGCCTAGTGCCACAATCTTATATTCGCAGTGGTTTGTATTGCAGAAATGCCTGATGAAGCAGGACTGACGCTGAATGGAGAGTGTGTCATTCTGCTCTTGCTGCTAATGGAGAGGATTTATCTCTTCTCTCTTTGCTTTTAAAGTTGGTTTCCACCACTGGAAAAAAACAGAATCGATATAAAAGCCTCACTTTGGCATGGCTAAGCAGAGTATACTGTAACATAAATAGCACATTCTCCTATTCTGCACCAGGGTGGGGTGGGGTTCACAGAACACGGAGATGGAGAAACATAATAATGTCAGAGCCGATAAAGTTTCTGATTGCTGAAGACGTCAGCATGCAAATAACTGATGTTGTCTAGACATTGGGGATGTTAACTGTGATGGTAAGTTTACCTGTTTATCTGTTATAGTTTTCTTATTTAAACTGTTCATTCATTCATGGGTATGGATGATGATAATAATAATAATAATAATAATAGTAATATATTGTATTTGTTGCAAACTTTTTATATGATTAAATGGGGCTCAAAAATGTAAAGCTTTCGAAGGATGGATCGTGTAACATGGTGCTAATTAATTGCTGTTGTGAAGTTCTTGTTGACAGTGTCAGAGTATTAGTTTGTGCCCACTGCGCATCCAGCTATATCCATTTATTCTCCATAGCTAGCTGTTGATATTTTAGCTAGCCAGCTAGTGTCGCAGGCAAACTTGCTGTCAGCTGATCTTGTTACGACGAGTCAGACAGCAGTTTGTCAGGAGTGCTGAGTTAAATGGATATTTTGTGATATTGCATATCATAGCCCTAATGAGCAATGAACAAGGGTACATAAGCGAGGCAGGATGGCTAATAATAGTGACAATTGTATGTACATTTTGTTAACGATGTTCTCCTGTCGCCACCTGACAATAAAGTCTGGCTTGACTTAAATCGAACTGATAATAAAGTGTGACCTGACTGACAAAATGACTGCCGCTCTCAAGTTAACATGTGTTATAAGCTCTTGGGGTCGCAGGACGCAGGCAAATGGGTGTCTTTGCTTGTGTATTGTGTTCTGTGGGATCATATAACATTTCAGTGCCCTGGGCCAAAATTCCTTGAGCGCTTCTGTTCTTGCATGTCACAATTTCGTGCCAAGTCAAAGATGTGGCAAATTGTGCTTTGAAGTGACATCCGAACTCACAGCGTGTGTATGTTGGTAAGTGGACGCTAAGTGACTTGTGTCATCTGATGCCAGTTCTGTGCAGGCTTGTCACGACTGAAATACGCAAAGATGGAAAACAGAGGTGATAATCCCTTTCTCTTGCGATGAGATAATTAGTGCGTGCTTGAATGCTACTGGATAGGCAGGGCAGTTCGCTGATTTGCCAGATCAGATTTTTTGGTGCTGTATTATAAATGTGACTCTGTTCCACACAGCTAGAGGGTCAGTGTCAGGAAAAGCTGGTTTAGATGTTTTCTAGGTTGTTAATAACTTCAAATCGGATTTAGGAAAGCAGGTAGCTTGAATTTTGGTTGAATGATTAGATTGTCCGTGTTAAGGTAGTTGCTCAAATTCCATTACAAATTGCTCATTACTTCTCCCACTCTGTAATGGGGTGCTCCAAAACCAATACAAACATGCACACTGTCATAATGTATAATGTATAAAACTTATCATTAAAGGTCCAGGTAACTCAAATAAGACATACTGAGACAGACCTGGAACTTTTTTTGAAGTTTTTAAGAGTTCCAACTTGAAACAGTCCTTACCCCATGTAAACATTTCATTTAGAGAGAAGCCAATCACTGTAATTATAATTTACATTATAATTCGGAGCTATTTGCGTTAGTCTGTCCTTTACAAAATGTTCACATAGCTTCTCGCGGGGGTTATGATCCAAGAGCCCCCGTGATTAGTGAAAAACTGCGTTGTAAATGCCTATTTTTATAGTGTAAACCCTAAATATGCCCCCAGATATGGTTCCAAATTCAATTTAATACATTACCATGAACTAAAATGTAAAGGTAAGACCCTATTCGTACTGTACAGTTTACACTGAACTGCAGTGCTAGAATGTAAATACTGATATTATAATTTAGCACTAAAGAATTATAAATTGCCATGAAAAAAAGCAAAACAAAAATGTGGAGGACATCTGCGTTTCCACAAACTTTCTGGAGTTTTTGCCAGCAATTATTAGTTTGGTTCTAAGAAAAAATGATTTCATTTTTAATTTCATTTTAAACATTACCCTTAAAATATATAGGTAAAGCTTTATTATTATTATTATTATTATTATTATTATTATTGAATCCGTGTAAGTGCTGGACACTGTACACTGAACTGCCGTCTCCCACAATTAATTTATGCACAGGCGTTTTCTTTGGTATGCGCTTCCGTTTTCTTTGGTATAAGCGAGGTAAATACAGTAATAATTTCATTGAATTTTTTAGTACCAATAATTTTTACACTTTAAGGGCTTTACGAAGAACAAAATAAAAAACAAGAGAAACACTCGAGACGCTCCACTTAGGGAATTCTGGTCTGCAGCTGCCAGATGCAATCAGCAGCAAGGAATAATAAATAATGTTCTCGGATCGGCTACTATCAAACCTCCTGCCTCCGAGTACAGCGTTTTTCACCATCCCAAGAAGCACTTTCTTTGTGTTTCTCTGAACAGTACAAAAACATTAATACAGTTATATTTTATATGGAAATGTAGCTGAAATTACTTTAATATTTATGTTTGATGAATAAAATTTAATTTACAACTAAAATATGTAAAAAAAATAATAATAATAAATTGCCCCTAGCTGTGAATGTGGTGCTTGATTTGAATCTGTGTCTGCCCTTTGGTGGACTGGGGACCTGTCCAGGGTGTTTCTCTGCCTTTTGCTGTGTGAACGTTGGGGAAGGTTACTGTACCCCCAGTGCCACTGGTTAAGTATAAGCGGTGGTAATCATGGATGGAGGGATGGATGTTCCGACAGCAACAATATGTATAAATATAAATTGTATACATTTTAAGTCCATTGAACGTCATTCACATTGGACACATTACCATTGATGGTATCATGGTGACAACCCCGTTCAGCTCTGTATGGTGATGCAGTGTGGCTTTACATTAGTGTTTCGACTGCTGTTTGGACAAGTAAAAGTTCTTCGATATCTAACGTTGGTATTATCCTCAGATGTGGCCCTGACAGACAGGATGCTATCTGTCCCTCTTGGGAGGAAGTCCTCCATCCTGCTATCACATAATGTCCTCTTTTTATCTCTCAGGGTTGGGCCTAGACGCAACATTCCCGCACCAGAGCTAAAAACAATTAAAAAAGTGCAAATCTGCATCTGCTCTCCCCGGGAGCTTTACAACAGTTTACAGACAATTCATATGGAGCTCTAAAGGTTTTGGGAAAGATGTGAATGGACAGTTCTGGGATTTTTTATTATTAGATTATTAGAGCTAAGTAAAAAAGGTGAGGGGCCAGTAAAGTGGCTGCAAGAAAACATCACAGTACTTGACCCTCTTCCACATAGCGTTTACCAGAACTGTTTGACAAGATAATGCTAATCTGGAACTATTCATGCTCTAGTTGAGTGCCTGGATCCATTCCCTTTGCAGGCGATTCTTTGGAAGTTTCTGTGGTGGTCCCATGCTAATGTAATGTTACCAGTCAACATAAGCAGGAGTAAAAACAAGGTTTGAGCTCTGATGGGCATTTTTTGGCTTTATATAAAGCGTCTCAGAGAGTGATTCAGGTCTCAGTTTGGTTTATAAAGTGGTGGTGGGGACCACTCAAAGCGCATGTGTTCCTTTGCGGGAGGGTGCAGGGTTCTATCATATTTTTCAGCTGGGGGATATATTTGGTGACTGGGGAGAGGGTGATGAACATATTTGTTGATCTAGCATGGCATCGTTTCAGAAAGTGGTGTAATGATATTTACAGATCTTTTGAAAGGTCAAAAAGTGGTGAGGACGAAATGTATCGATCCTCAGAGAAGCGTTGGGAATGGAATTTACTTATCTTTTAAAAACTGAAAAATTTGCCGATCTTTCAAAAAGTGGTAAAGGCAAAATTTTAATAAGTGGTGGTATTGAAATGTACTGATCTTTCAGAAAAGAATGGGGACAAAATCTTTTAAAATGTGGTGGGTCAAATGACCAAATCCTTCAATAAGGAGGTAGGATAAAATTAACTGATATTTTTTTGAAAAAAGTGGTGGGTATGAAGTGACCCTAGACAAAATGTGTAGGGGACATGTCATCAGAGTCTCAAGTGTAAATGAAGCCTATGGGTTCATTAGAGTGTTTCTTGGAAAAGGTGCACTCAGTTTTCAACATGTGACATTTATACATCAGACCAGTCGGTGGTCTGTGGTTTCTGGCTCATCCTGGTTCAGTACGCTTACTATCCCAGCAAGAAGTCCAACCTAAACCAAATCAAACCAATTTATTTATAAAAACAGCCATTTGGCTGACCAAAGTGCTGTACATCATATAACAAATACAAATATAAACACAACCAAAAAGAACAACAAATGAAAGCAAAAGAATAATCAACCAGGAAAAAAAAGAAAGGATGAGTCTCAATCACCACACCACACTGGATTGAAAGCCAAAGAGTAAAAATGGGTTTTTAAGCGAGATTTTAAAAACAACAAGTGATGGAGCTTGCCTCACATGCAGTGGCAAATCATTCCAGAATTTTGGTGCAACTACCACAAAAGCTCTGTCGTCCCTTAGTTTACGATTTGCCTTTGCTACGCATAGAAGCATCTGGTCTGCAGATCTAAGTGATCGAGATGGAGCATATGGGTGAAGCCGTTCTGCTAAATAAGGTGGGGCACAGCCACTAAGGCACTTAAATACAAATAAAAGAATTATATTTGTAAAAGAACCCAGTTCAGCCGTGTAAATATGAGACCTGCGTGATCATGGATTGTGATCTTGTGGTTTCCAATGGATTACCGGCACTGCCTTGATTCAAAACCAGGTGGGATGGAACTTACTCTGAGCATGCACAAGATGCACTTCGTCATGGCAACGAGAACATATCACTGCATAAGTAACAGCTGATGACAAGCCACGGCAGTGTCAATGACTTCAGTAACTTCATAAACACACATTTTATGACTGTAGATGTTCCTACTGAAGATATAAACATCTACCAGACGGTGGTACAGAACAGAGTTATGAACTGTCTGTTCCCTTCTCAGTCACACGTGGGCGCCAGAACAATTATAGCATTATAACACTTCGTTTCGTCCTCCCCCTTTTTCTTTTCCCGGGCAACAGTCAAATCGTAAAGAGCAGTGCAAGTCCCCCCAGTTTTTCCCTCCCGGACTACAGCCGAGACGTAGAGTGCCGCGCTCCCCCCACATTGCAGCGCCCATGCGAGCACGTAAGTAGATGAGGCCCTCTGGAGGTTGTATGATCCTCACATGCTTTAGTTTGTTTTCTCAGGGGCTTAGGACATCCCCTCAGCAATGTCTAGCAACCGACACAAACTGTGCAGCATCAGAACCATAGGCATATAGGAACTGTACTGTACCTAAACCGTACAGCAATGGCATCAAAACACGCTATTGGTTTGAGTATCTCAGTCCGCTAACAGAGTTTCTTCCTAATGTTTGAGGCCAATCGTTGTCTCAAAAACCACATCCATGTAGTCGAACCAGCAGACAGTTGGTGTTCTGGTGGTTAGGGAGTTAGGAAGCAATTGGAAGGTCATGGGTTCATATCCCAGGACTGCCAGTGGCAACACTAAGGTATCCTTGAGCAAGGTACTGTCCCCACGCACGGTGTCGTTGGCTGTCCACTTTAATACTTAACCCAGATAACTTGTTAAAGATATCCTGGTTCACCTTCTCATTTCTTTCACCGTTTAAGATAGAATTGTTAGCATCATGGAAAACTCCAACTAAAATTTATTTTCAGCACAAACAGATAGTAGTGCTTGTATCCAGTTGTCAGTTTGTATTGTTGTTGGGTTTTTTCCACAGAGTAAAAAAACAATGGACTCTTTCCATGTTGTTATGACAACATTTTCACACAGTCAGCTCAGCAGCAGCCCACTTTTAGTCCTGCCGTCCTTCGTGGTACAGCATAGTTCCTGCTGACCCCTGTTTACATCTGCAAGTTGGACCAACAAGGTAGATAGAGTGGACAGAGTTTAGACACAGTGTTGATAGAGTGGACAGAGATTGGACACAGTGTTGATAGAGTGGACAGAGATTGGACACAGTGTTGATAGAGTGGACAGAGATTGAACACAGTGTTGATAGAGTGGACAGAGATTGAACACAGTGTTGATAGAGTGGACAGAGATTGGACACAGTGTTGATGGTGTGGACAGAGATTGAACACAGTGTTGATAGAGTGGACAGAGATTGACCACAGTGTTGATGGTGTGGACAGAGATTGGACACAGTGTTTAACCACTTCAACTCCCACATACAGACACACTCCACTATTATGTCTGTGTTACTGATCCACTACTTAATTAATACCTGCTCTCTGGTGGTCCTGGGGGGTCCTGATCATCAATAAAAGGGGTAATGTGGGGCTAAAAGGTGATGAATAGGCACAGGTGGTCTATAGTCTGTACCTGTACACAGTGCACCTGTACAATCAGTGAAGCAGATGGACTGGACAGTGTTTCTGACAAAGAGGCGTGTGAGTGTGAATGGGAAGGTCATTGGCTGCTTTTGCTCCCATGAAGCAACTGATATGTGTGTGTGTGTGTGTGTGTGTGTGTGTGTGTGTGTGTGGTTATTTGAACTATGAACACACAATGAGGAAAGTAATCAAAAGACATTTTTAAAAAGTCAGCCTGACATTAACTGCTGATGGGAATTAGTTTCCAGATCATTGTGTGTGTATGTGTGTGTGTGTGTGTGTGTGTGTGTGTATATGTGTGTATGTGTGTATGTATATGTGTGTGTGTGTGTATGTGTGCCTTTGCTTATTTGTTTGTGTGTGTATGACAATCTTCATGTGTACACAATTGAGGTTTGATTATTTCCCAAAATATTGGTACTGTGTGTGTGTGTGTGTGTGTGTGTGTGTGTGTGTATACACGCTCTACATGTAGAGCCTGTATTAGTCTGGCACGGGAGCGGTTTTCTCGAGAATAGTCCTACCCCCAGATCTTATGCGTACATGCTCAGGACACTGCACGGCTCTTCTTGCTGGCTTGTTCTTATCCTTCTTTCTGAAGCTCCAGAACTTGCCCAACACCCAAATCTTCACTAGTTTCCTGTGAAGAACTGTTTTCAGGTCAGGGTTCTACTCACACTCAAGGCTCTGTCGAAATTTGTTTGGCAAGTTGGCATCTTGGAGGTGCATCACTCGACCCCATTATAACTCAATTGTTGAGTTGCACCACCTAGTGACTAATGTCATTGCAAGAACCTAAAGATTCATCAGTCAATATCTTGTGGTATAAAGGTTCGAACATCACAAAATTTGACACACTGTACCATTACCACATTCTTTGGATGCACACCAAATTTCATAAAGTTTTGTCCATAGGGGGCGCCAAAACGAACACACATCAATAGCTCAAGAAGCTAAAATGTTGAAACTTGGGGGTGTTTATTCTTGGCTACATTTGCTGACATCTCCAGTTCCGTTTGGCTTGCTTAACAAAATGCCAGCCAACCACCAATCAAAATTCAGCAGCAAGTACATATGGCATACAGATTTACACAAATCAGCCTTAAGATGGAGAAACAGCAAACTACATTTTATCCTCACTTCCTCTGACATAGTTTGGTATTCTTTCACTCGTTGGAGCGTTCAGATCATTCAATCTCTCATAAGGTAGTGCTATAACAGGTTCCTCTGGCATGATTTGGTTCATCTTCGGCATTCGATTTGTCTTTAGATCCTTTATATAACATTTACATAGACAGTTAACGCCTGATAATTCAGTTCAGTTAAGTCTGATCATTCAGTGCTCACATTCTGCCCATTGATTACCACTCAAGTTCTCATACTACACATTGCAATGCGGGACATAAAGTTACTAAATTTTGGTCCAGTCATTGTAAATTTTTATATATATCAGAAAGGGCAGTGAAAGTTTTCAAATTACAATGATGACTCTGTTCACTGTAAAACACACAAATTGGAATGTTACAGAAAGCAGGTCAGTTAAATGCCCACCCTGTGATGAGCAGGTCTGATCCACCAGCTTTCTTAGATTTGCCCCTTTCATACCTTCCATCCAGATAACAGCTGAGAGCAATCAAGACCTGGCTGTTTATGCTGTACTCTGAAATCCTGCGATTTTTTTTTTGTCTTTTGTACTTGCTATCGGTCCGTCTGGGGTTTTTTTTTTTCGTTTTGCTCTTACATTTGTCTTCTGAAATCCTTGTTCGCCCCCGTACTGACCCTGAGGGCGGGAGTTTTCTGATTGGGGTTTTAAGATTCTTCTTTTTTTCGCCCTCTCTAATTTGCACATCCCGGTTGTGTCCCTTGTTTCCTAACAAGAGGCTGTGAATGAGCAGCTTCAGAGCTGCGGAAGTTCAAACGGGAATGAAAAGGTTTCGACATTTGAATAAACTCTTTAAGCGTTAAAGATAAGGATAAGGGGGGGGGGTTAATAATACAGTCATTTGCTTATTCTGATTTTATCTTTGCATTCTCCTGTTGCTAAGTAACAATAACCTCTTTACTGTAGGAGCCGTCATAACCAAGCAGAAGCGTCCACAGATTAAGACCAAACAGAAACAATTAAAAGAAAAACGTTGAAATGAAAAACTGTGAAATTATACAAAAAAGTTGGACCCTACATTTTTGTGCTTTTTCATTCTTTTTACTTTTTTACAAAATGTATTAAAAGTTTACGATAAACGGAACAACAGAAAGGCTCTAAAATGATCAAAAAAAATCACTAAGCAGTTAAGAATGTTTGCAAAGTTACTATTTTGGAGATGAAAGGTTTTGTTCAGTCAGCGATGGAATATATATGGCTAATATAATGGGGTGTAATATATATGGTGTGTGTGTGGTGACAATGTTTTTGACAATGTGTGTGTCTGTGAGAGAGAGAGAAAGAAGAGAGAGAAAGAGAGGCGGGAGAGAGGGGATAGAGAAAGAGAGGGGAGAGTGAGAGAGAGGAGAGAGACAGAGAGAGAGGACGGGGAGAGAGAGAGGGG
>JBBPCY010072173.1:0-11249 GCA_037974405.1 Brachyalestes nurse | reverse complement strand
CAGCAGACCCTCCGGATCAGCCTGTTCAGTCTCTTTCTGTCCCAGCAGACCCTCCGGATCAGCCTGTTCAGTCTCTTCCTGTCCCCAGCATGCTGCTGCCCCAGCAGACCACACCATAAAAGATGGTTGATGCCACCACAGAGTCATAAAAGGTCTTCAGGAGTATCTAAGATATAAGATAAGATAAACCTTTATTAGTCCCACAGGTGAGAAATTTGCATTGTTACAACAGCAAAGTGGACAGAACAAAGTTAATAGCAGCAAAAACAATAGAATAAATGATATACAACACAATAGAATACTATAAAAAGTACACTAGACAAATAATACAATAATATAAATATCGACATTGTGTATATGCAATACACACACACACACCCATGTATGTATGTATGATGTATGATGTATGTATATAAATGTATGTATGTATGTATGTAAACATATGATTCAATACATATGATACATTGGATTCAAGCATTCCATGTTGCACCAGGAATATTGCACACAGGAGAAACTCCCACTTATTAGTTCATGGAGTTACTGAAGCCTTTGCAGGCAAGGTGCTGTTCTTGACTTCAACAGCAGGTGGCGCTTCACGTCACACTCACATACACACATACACACGTGCACACGCATACACACTCCATCCCTGGGGTGCTTCTCATATGACAAGATGCTGGGATTGTGGCACTGAGAGCATCACTGGTATCCACAGAGACACAGGATGAGCTCCAATCTAATGTAATTAATTAATTAGTAAAATAGGTAATAAAATACATGACTTAAGTATTTAAATAAACCGTTTAAACAAAAATAAAATAATTAGTATGATTCTAAATAAAAACATAAAAAGAAAACATTTTAACATGAAAAATAATATATAATATAAAAACATGTTTTAATATTTTGTTCATTTGATGGAACTCATTTGTATGGCCAGTATAACGGAGCTATTCTATAGCTGGTTTAAAATTGCGTGTACTTCGTGTGTGTGCAGATGTTTGTCTGTCTGTGTGTGTATGTGTGTGTGTTTGTGTGTGTGTATATGTGTGTATGCTTGTATGTTTATGTCTACGTGTGTGTGAAATCGCCACATGCACAAAGTTGATTGGTGACGCCCCTCGCTCCCTCAGCCAATCACAGTGCTGCAATTCCCAACATCAGCTACACGTAAGCAGTGACGTATCGCGTTAGCCACCACGACACCATGGTTACCATGGAGACCAGCCACGCCAGGTCGTCCCTCGAATTTCCACATTACGACAAACCCCGCCTTTCTACCCTGTGATTGGTCAACTGAAGGGAAACGCCAGTTGGTTTCTAAGGAAACCGGACAGACGTGGCCAAAGACTCCGCTCCTGTGTCAGGAAGTCATTCTTACTTCTGCGCGCTGATTGGCTAGAATCACCCAATAGAGCCACAGGGAGGGCGGGGCTAGTCTGAAAGCGGGTGGGCGGGGTTGATGTGAAGTGCAGGCCGGGTCTGTCCGGTTGCCATAGAGATCAGATGAGGAACAGACACTGTGATTGGTTACTGGTGTCGAGTTTATCAATTTAAAACATCTTTAAACTCTTTTCTCCTGTTTTCGTATCCTTTTTGGACTGAAAAACAATTCTAGAGCTCCACATAGAGAAAGGTGTTAAACAGAGCAATCCAGACAGAGCAAATGTGTTAAAAAGGAACTCAACAGAACGGAATTTAGCCTTAATTATGGAAATAATAATATAACACTGTAAGTGATTATAGATCATTCAGACAAGTAAAATACAAGCAAAAGTAAACATTATGAGAACCTATTAAACCAAGCTTTTTTGAGTAAAAGCAGTAAAACCAAAGAAAAGTATAAATATACATGATTTTCATATTTCTCTTAAAACAAAAATAAATTGCATGTGAGTCTAAACACTACGTTCTAAAAAGTTTTTGAAAAATGCAAGACAAAACGTACACTTTGGTACAGCACAAGGTTGCAGAGGTAACAAAAAGGAGCATATCTGAACAAAGGCCTCAATGCTAAAAAGTGCAAAATATACTTCACAATACATATAAGTACAAGTTTAAATACAAAGCAGAACATATCTGAGTAAAGGCAGAGGTGCAGAACATCTGAAATAAACTGTACAGTATCAATGAACGGGCGGGCTATTTGATCAGTCTGTTAGCCAATCACAGCGTAGGAGGGGCGTGGCTTTCCTGAATACGGGTGTGAAAATAAAATCAGCCCGAGCAGCCGTTGCGAGAGTCTGGTCGCTGACTGTCCTGGATGGAGCTGCCGGACTTCATCAGCCTCTGCCTGTGGGGAGCCGGACGCGTCTCTAGCAGGATTTAAGAGCTTTTAGGAGCGAGAGAAGCAGGCAAGGAGGGATGGATCTGCTGGGGTCTGTGGGACATCTGGCTGAGGGCCTGGCAGGCCTGCCCATGTTCCCCTACTTCGACACTGCACACTATATCGTATCAGTGATGGCCTTAAGGGAGCAGCCAGGTGAGTCACACACACCATAATCACACCTGGACCAAGATCCAGGACCGTCTGTTGACAACCCAGCAACCTGGTTGCATCTGGACAACAAACGATGCACTGCTAAAACAAGACACTAAAGACACCGAATCACTATAAATAAGTTGTAATAACACACATGCATACATACATGATGCATAATGGCAAAACAGATGTTCAGCTGTGACTGCAAACAGCTTCCTGAGTTTCAGTTGGGCTCATAAATGCAAAGTGGTGCAATACAGCATGTGCAAACTTTTCCAAAGTGCAAAGGGTGCCCTTTCAACCCCAGCCCTACTGAGATCCAGCAATAGTGCAGGAGTGCTCCTGTTCACACTTATGCAACCTACATTACATGGGTGGGGTGCATTCAGTCACTTCTGTGTGCAACTTGCCAAATTCCTTTGATGAATAGTCACCTACTCTTTCAATCTGGATTAGTTACTGGTTCTCTCACCTTCAGAAAGATAAAAGCAGAGTCTACACGCTTCAGCTCCTTTGCTAATAGATGGTAGATGTTCTAAGAACCTCTAAAGATGTTCCAGGAGCTTTTCTCTTGGAGTGTCTCACCGTTTAGGCTCATCACAGCCAGTTATTCAGTGTATTTAATTATATTTGTCTTTCTGGCGCTCTAGCAGAATTCCAGCGTGTCAGACCGGTTTCAAGGTCTTCCGGGTGGAGCATGTCAGAGCCTATAATAACCTGCCCCAGGATATGATGCAAGAAATAAGCTGTAATCCTTTAGAGTGGAGATTACTCACTGTGTTTGGCAGAGGTGACTCTCTGTAACCCTGTGCCCACAAAGTGTGTCACACCTGTTATCAGCTCCAGTATCCCAAAGTTGAAGTGTTGGATCAGGATATTACAAAGTAATTACAGAGTGAAATTCCATTGAATTCGTTCCTCAAACACACTTTTTTGAACACATTTGGGGACCTTTGGCACTGGAATAAAGTGGATCCCGTAGATACTGGCAATGATTTAATTTAAATATTTAAAGGCCCATATATATACCAAAAACAGTAACAACCCAACAGTTTCCCAACCTGTATATCAACCGTTCATAATATAACCCTTTTACCCTTATAATTAAACAGGCATTTGGTTACCAGGCCTTTAAGACTGAGCCCTGCTGGGATTGGCCACCCTCTATTGTCCCTCAGACAAAAACAGTTCAAGCTGAAACACTCTGTATAACTTCAGCATGAATAGAAGGGGGTTAAACCAGATGAATAGCCAGATTATATGTATGACATCACAAAAACAATAGATTTTTAAAACAAGCTGTTTTTGCTTCTGGTATTGCTATTGTGCACCAGTTCTAATATGTGTGTATTTACCATGATATGGGCCCCTTGAATTTGAGTATGAAATAAATAATTAGACCAAAACATTATAATTAGACATAAATAATTATATATAAATAATATAATTATATATTAGATATAAATAATTAGACTAAAACAGTTCATCAATGGCAGTTCTTAATAGGAGACTCAAACATCTGGACACCACTGAAGTTCTAAAATATTCAGATGGTGTGTGGTTGGGCTGCACAAAATTATACTCCAGATGGCTGCAATATGCAAATTGGTGCACTACCCATTCTTTTTGTGGGCTGTGACCCACCTCAGATGCTCCGGAAGGGTTTCTGGGTGTGTTCTGATAAATCAAGGGCACAAATGTAAATTGTTGTGTGTGTCCAAAGACTGCAGGTCAGTCTTTAACCATTTTACATTACTGATTCACCGGTTTGTCTCCAGGGTTTAGCAGGAGATGCTAGCTACTTGTAGTGTAAAGTGATATAATCACATTGTGGTATTTTCTCTGTACAGTGCAGCCCTGTTGTCCACTCTTCACTAATCACTGATCAAAGTTGGACTTTACTACCAGGAAGCTTGTGTTTGTCTAAAAAGATAGAAAGTTCAGATTTTAACCCAACAGCCACACGTTTATCCTGTTTTGCTCTGTCATTTGAACATAATTGCTAACTAATTAACAACATACTGAATTACATTAATAGTGCCGTAGGCTCAGTGCAAAACTGAAGTAGCAAAACAGACTAGAGTTGGGCTAAAGGGAAGAATAAACTGGGTAAATTTGCAGTTACCCAGCCAAATAAATCAGTTAGGTCTCGAGAACCTGCCTGGCCAAGGCATCTGTCTGCACTGCTGGCTTTAAACCTTCCGATAGATCATCATAAAAGCAACAGCTCCTCTTCGTTCGCTCTCAGATCATCATGGCGCCAAGATTTAACACAATAGCCCCGCAGGAGTGTGTGCACGACCCTGCTCGAGCTTGTCATTTAGAGTAAACATTAGTAATGCTGGCACGATATTTTTAGTAATAATTATGCTCATTAGCTTCCAGTTGTTGTACAGTTATGGAGCCAGGCTAAATATAATACAGTACAGCAGCAGTGATTAACAGATCTGTTTATTTGACATTTTGGGAATATTGTTCTTTTTTTAAATACTGTAACAGCTGACAGTGTCACGACGAAACCAAACGCCTTAATTTCACCCCTTAAAATGACCTTAATTTTGACCTTAATCTCCCATACAGGAAATGAAGGAATATTAAAGGAAAAAGTGCACAGATTAAGGCTAATTAAGGGGTAAAACTACTGAATTTTCTCCTTACTTTTTCAAATCTGCCCCTTAAATAATAGAACCTCCTGAATTAATGCCTTAGATTTAAGATTAAGGAGTTGCACACTCATGCCTTAAATCTAATTTTAAGGTAAAATGAAGGGGTCATTTTCACAAATTAACAGCCACTTAATTCAAATGAAGGGGTTTTGTGTATTTTCAGGGGTACATTAAGGCAGGGTTAAGCACATTTTAACTACAAAGAGTTTCGTAGTGTATGACATTTCAGCATTTATTTTTCAGTTTTCTGCATAATTCAGTGGTTCGAGATGTAAATTCTGTGCCCTTCCTGCAGAACTGGTGTAAAACAGTAGCAGAATCTAATCAGCCGCTGTTACCAAGGCAGCGTCCAGCTGTGCAAACATCGCCATGGTGATAGGAGACACCAGAAATTCATGATCGGAGGAGAGCTGTAGTGGTCAATTCACTTTATTAGATTTGGTTTTGGACCAGTTAAGACCTCAGGGACTCTTGCTGTACAAGTGAGGGAGCCTGGCCCCCCCCAGGACTCCCACCCAGTCCCCATCCAAATCAATCCATAACACATTTGTGTTTGTAAATTGCGGAGGAGATATTTTATTATGATTTGAATTTGCAGAAATGCCGACTCAAACCCATACAGACCGAAAGCTGGTCAGGCCCCTGCTCGTATTTGTTTTTTCTCAGTGGCAAAATGTATTGGAGATCAATGTGCGATTGGCTGATTGCATTTCCTAATTATGTTGATGATTTATCCTCATTAGAACTTAAGTCCAGCACCTAAAGGCCTAACCAATGGGAACCAATTTTTAAATATTAAGGAAACTGTGCAACCACCAGTTCGCTCTGTCAGTCTTCTCCACTTACCTTTTTCACAATAGCTTCTTATCTGACCATGCCAAGTCTGCTATAGTTCTTTAGATAAGAAGAAACAGGTGGGTCCTTTATAACACAGTTGTGACCTTCTCCATAACAATTTTCTATTGTAGTGGCTCAGACCACTATAGCACATCTATTTTTAGTCGGGTCTGAAGCCCGTGGCTTTGCTGGCATCCCATTCCTCCTCACCTCTATCATCCCTCCCTCCTTTTACACCTCGGAACTGTGTTTCTTTAGTTTTCACACTGGAGCTAAAAGGCTAATGTAGCTTCCAGGTAAGGGGAAACTTATGTGCACCAACTAGTCTGGTGTTAACTGCGTTTACACTTACCCTATGTCGGGCTGACATAGGATCATTTCATTTGTAGAGATGTAAACAAAGTCATTTAGAGTTAGATTAGAGAAACATACGGACTTGGTTTTTACAGTGGTGGTGAGTAGAACCATGGGTCATGTCTAAAATACAAATAAAGCCATTTTATTCACTATATGTAATGGTAATGATGGTAAAATAGAGGAAAATCTGACAAAGAAGTTTTCTTTGGGGACAATCTTGCGTCATAGTGCCCTGCATGTACTTCTAAAAATATATTTACCATAGAAACAACATTAAAGAGCACCATACTTACTTTACAGTTTTGGAAAATGGAACCAGGGGACGCGTCTACAACACAGATGTTGCTATTTTATTTATTAAATGTGATGATAATGGTGAAAAGGTTGACAAAAAGTTTTTTTTGAGGACTTTTTTGTCTTACAATGGTTTGCATGTACCCCTCCACCATGAAAAATATTTAAAAAGATACAATTAAGGCCAATACGTGCCTGAAAAACTGATGTGTCTAATGAATCTCAAGCATTGGCCGGTGTATCCTTAACCATTCCGCATAATAACCTTCTGCAAGGGAGCTTTTAGAGGCATAAACTCATCAGACGTCTGGTTCCATTCATCACCACTTCAGCCAGTTCTGATTTAAAGTTGATTTTCTCTAGAAGTACGCATTTTTAGTTAAACCACTGAATGTCTTTGTTTACATACATGCTGTCCAGTTAAGCATGCAGGAATTTCAATTCTGCTTTAAGAAGTCTCTGATAGATTTGCTTTTGTGGTTTCCAGCACTGTATATTCTGGTATTATAAAACGTATAAAACGAGACAGTAGCAGCAGCAATTCTGAGCCCTGATTTTATAGCTACCATGATGTCATCCAGCATCAGGAACCCCATCATGCAAATTTTTTGGGGAATCAGCTGATTTTATAGAAAGAAAGAGCTTATTCTGGACTAGTGAATTGAAGGCATCTCTGTAAATACATTCAGTGAAGGCCTTTATCCTTTTAGACTCCCATCTATTATACATTATTTAGACAGAGGTTGAACAGAACAGAGGAAAAAACCCAGAAGACACGGAAGTGGGCTTTATTAATAGCTAACAGACCTCGGCAAGAGAAGAAGTGATCCTCGTTTTAGTCAAAACTCCATGAAAACATCATTTATATTACCTCTCCTGTAGGAACAGGATAGAATAACAGTTTCTGGGGGTGCTAAACATAGCAAGATGTGATCTAACCTGACAACCAACTGTGTGTACTTCCATTAAAGGTTTCAGTGGAGTGACCAGATGAGCTGCAGTTTTGGCCAAATATAGTCAGACTTCCCCGAGAGGACGCTGGAATGGAACAGGAAGGAGCAAAAAACTTTTTTCCCATCATAAGACAGAGACCAGCAGCCCACTGAAGCTGAATCTTGATAAATGTTTGGTCTGCCTACATGGAGACTGATTAACATATTTAACATATTTAAATTGTAAGTTGCTCTGGATAAAAATTACCTGCCAAATGTAACGTAATGTAATTTATATGCAAGATACCAAGCTAGCAGAAATAGGGCTTTCACTGAATGTACTTCACCATCGATTCACTGGTCCAGCATCAGCTTTCCATTTCCATAAAATTTGCTGATCCACCAAATTTCATGATGGGGTTTCTGACACTATGACATAATGGTTGCTGAAAATCCAGGCCTCAGAAAGCTGCTGCTGTTGTTTTGTAAAGAAAGTTTGCATACTTTCCAAGTAATGGCATTTATTAGGCCAACTCTGATTCAGCATCTGTAAGCAACTTGCTCAACAAGTCACAAATTCAGCATTTAGAGAAGTCAAAACAAGCTAATGTTCATTCATACAAGACATTATCAATTCAATGTCAACTTAATAACAGACTTATACAATGTACACCATAAATGTTTACAAAAATTCAGGCTTCAAGATGACCACAGTTAGCTATGTGATGCACTGTAATTTTACAAACTTTACCCATGATGTAAGGCAGTATGTGGCTTTGTACGCCATTTCCAGTGACTTACAGTCCTGTATTTGAGAACCAGAGGTGGGAAATTCCTCAGAGGAGAGTGAAGTCTTCACTATTACTCTTCTAAGAAGCACTAAGTGTTTTGCTATTGCAAATACACCGAAATGTTTTGGCTAGTACCAGGCTGACTGTGCTGCCTGCCCAAATCGCTGGCTCACTCACTTTATCTGTTGGTATTTGTCAGGCAAATGACCTACAAACAAAAGCCAGGCATGATAGAAAACTCTAGAAAGGCCTGCACCAGTCTGCAGTTTGTTTTGTTTCTGGTGTCTCACCAGCTGCAGTCAATATGGTTTTTTAATGTTTGCATGTTAGGTGGTAGAAATCTTCAGAATGTCCCTTTTAAACAGTTTGGTGGAACGTCACATTTTTTTCCCATTATCCATAGAATGTAACCAAGATAGGCCATGCTTCTTTAGTTTTACCCTGGAGCTAAGGTGCTAATGAGCTAGCAAGTAATGGACACTTATTTACATTAGTTAGCATGGCGCTAACTACATGCCTCAATCCCACAGTTGTATTAAATCAGATGCAGTTTATGGTGGTCATTGCTACCATTTTTAGCTCTGTAAGCATACATTTGTGACATTGATGTCACAAATATATAATTTTGTCTTTTTATCACCTAGAATTAAGCAGGCCTTTTATTGTTACAGTGACTTTAAGACTGTAAATGATCTTTTTTCTGATTAGCGATCCTGTACTATGATTTCAAGCCTTAATTCCGAAAAAGTGATGCATTGAATTATGCATTGAATTAATACATTGAATTGCAGCACAATTGCAATATGTAGCAGTAAAATCACTAATATTTTGTTTGTATCGTGCAGCTACATTAGGCTTATAATGCTAAAACTAAAGAACTGCAGAACTGTCTCTTTAATAAAACCCGTTGTCTGTTTATGGCACCCACTGTGTTGCAGTGAGGCATAATTTGTTTTTTAAAACTGTTTGAAGCATATGCTCTTTGAATGCTTATTAAAGTGTGGGCCATGCAAGACTGAATGATTGGAACTACTGAAGTGTTTATTACACACTCAATGGCCAAGTTGTTTCTGCACAAAACACAAAGACACCATTTCTTCACCACAGAGCTCTAGTTTGACTAAAGGAAATCCTCTGAGTCATGCATGGGTAACCGAGGGACAGGAAATATGCAGATGTACAATGTGCATGCATATGAAATGCAGCTGTGTGGTACAGTGTGTTTCTTTCTGCTCCATCTTGCAATGAACTTTTGCTCTTATAATTTGGGGAACCTCCTTTACTTTATACACCTTACGACTCCTTTATTTTATACTTTACTTTTTACATTACTTTACTCTTTCTGTAATATGATAACACTCAGACAGTAATGAAGTTGTGGTAACCATGGAAACGAGTGGCACTGTAACCATGGAAAGTGGTATTCCGTAGCCATGGAAACATGCCTGTAGTTTAACAATGTAAATGAGAATAAAGTAACCAGTGAAATGCGTATAGTGCACCATAACCTCCGTAACCATGGAAGTGGGTATAGCATGACAATGGTTTTGGGTGTAGCATAATGTTGAAATGGATAAGCGCCTATGCACACGTGTGTAGTATGAAGAGACGTTTCTCTGGACCACAGTGCACCATATAGCGACATTAAACATTCAACATAGTGCAAGTTATGACATAAACAATGCAAACGGCGTAATAAATAGAGCCCGCAGCAGCATAATAAGTGGAGAGGGTCCCGGTGTTCAGGTTCCTGGGCATTGAGCTGGAGGATGACCTGACCTGAAGCGCCAACACTAAGGAGCTGCTGACACTATGAAACACACTGTACTTAACTCTATCTTAATTTACCCCTGAAAATATGCCAAACCCCTTGGATTTAAGGCATGAGTATGAAACCCCTTAATCCTTAACATAAGGCATTAATACAGGAGGTAATTCAGTAGTTTTAAACCCCTAAACATTCTTAATCTGTGCTTAATCTTTCCTGGAAATTAAGGGAAAAATTAAGGTAATTTTAAAGGGTAACATAAAGGGCTTTGGTTTCGTAGTGTGAAGAAGGCGCAGCAGCTCCCCAAAAATCTGCTCCTCGCCTTTTACCACTGTTCCATAAAGAGTGTGCTTATGTACAGGCAGTGTGTGTGTTACGGCAGCTGCACTTCCTCAGAAAGGAAAACGCCCCACAGGGTCATCAGGACAGCAGAAAAAAACAATTGGCTGTCCCCTTCCCACCCTGGAACAAATTTACACCTCCCGATGCTGCAAAAAACCAATAGACATTTCGCAGGACTCATCACACCCAGGCAAAAGACACAGAGCAATGAAAACGAGGACAAACCGTCTTAAAATCAGCTTTTATCCAAAAGCAATCATGACCCTGAACTCAAAATAGAACAGTTCACAAACTCTCCATAATGTTTAATACCTTTCTCACAATGTGCAATAGACTGAACCAACTCGTGCAATTTGTATTTTGTATTTGTTTTAACCAGTGCAATTTGTATATATTTTTAGTGCACTCTTATTAATTCAATTAAATTTTCAATTCAATTTATTTTATATTGCGCTTTTAACAATGGTCATTGTCACAAAGCAGCTTCACAAATGAGAGAAAAAAGTGTGTATGAGTGTGTGTGAAAAGTCTCTGATGAGCAAGCCAAGGGTGACTCCCCAAGATGGCAATGGGAAGAAACCTTGAGAGGAACCAGACTCATCAGGGAACCCATCCTCATTTGGATGATAACAGATAGAAAATTATGTAACATCATGTGTGTTCTGCAGCTGAAGCTTCAGTATAACAGAAGTTCTTTAAGTTCACATGAAGTCCATCATAAAGCAGAATCCAGCTGGAGCTGGTCCTCCTCCGGCTGCCTCAGGGACCTCGCAGGGTTGG
>JBBPCY010072172.1:0-11249 GCA_037974405.1 Brachyalestes nurse | reverse complement strand
TGAGCACTGACTGTTGAAACTTTCATTAAAGACACTTATTGTTTCTCCAACCACCCTGCTTTTGCGTCCTATACCTAGCAGACATGACAATTATTGTGCAAACACCTGCAAAAATCATCTTTTTAAAAACCTTTAAGAGTGTTTTTTTCCGGGAACCGAGGAGAAGTCAGGAACTGAACCTGTGTTCTCCACAACAGCTCACAAAATATCACCTATTTTTACAAATGGAACAAATCTTTATACTTTTCACCGATTTCCTGTTTGTTTATATTTATTCTAATGCTACCTTTGCTGGCAGAAAGACATTTTATCACGCACTGAGTAAATGGCTTCAAACTATTTGCACAGGTGTCTAAGACTTTGCACAGGTCTGTACTTGAACCTTGTTGGATGAACATATGGGCTGGTTTGCTCCTCCTAACCCACTAATTACACTAACGTGTGTAAAACTATTGTCAGTGTCACTAAGTAGTATCTGATGAGTGGTGGACTGTAAAGTTAAAGGAGCAGCGGGGGGCTGCAGTCATTTTAAACCATGTACTTTTCAACCTTTGTGGTTTTTCATGCCAGAAAAGGAATGAATCGGGGTCTTTAAAATGTGTTTATCTTGGTCCAGTGTCAGGCTCATTCTGTTACTATTGTAAGTGTGTTTTAAGTGTTTAAGTGATCCGATATATACAATAGAGAGCTTTATCACACCAAGACTTCCGAACAAACAGCATTGTGATTTTACTGCAACATACTGCGATTGCGATAAGCTGCAAAACCGCCCCTTTTTAATGCGTTTTTGTGTTTTTGTGATGTCACAAAACCAAAATCTCATTCAGTCTATTGCAGTTTAGCCCCGCCCATTAATCCTGAGGTTCTAAGGAGCCTTTCAGCTCTGTGTTGCCGAACCAATCAGAAAAGGCATGGTAACACAAACATCAGTCTTAAAGGCGCAGTAACACAAACAGCCTGTTTAACGCGACGTAAAGAGATGCTGGGAAACGGTGTGAGAATGAATTATGTTGAAGTATGAGTAATAAAACTGTCACAAACATGATGGGAAAAATGAAATGAGAGGAAAGTGTAGAATATGGGCCCTTTAAAAAAGATCAATGTCTTTAAGGGTTTAAGATGAATAATTCAACTTTTGTTGGATTTCATGAAGACCTCGATTCATCAGAACTCCCAGTAACTCCCCTGGAGCTGTGATTGGTCAGTCGCGTCAGAATATCACAGTCTTCTGTGATATCAGTATTGCACAGGCCAATCTCGCCATGACGATAGCAGAAGTCAATTATATATTTCCCTCTGAAAAGGACAGTAACCTTATGGCTTCAATTAAAGGAAGACGTTTTCCTTGAGCTTCCTTTCCCTCCAGTGTATTTATGTAACTGATAAACCACGGAGAGACCATAAAGTGTGAGTACAATGAGTCGGACAGACTATTTCCTTCTTAGGAAGTGAATCAGTGAAACTGAGAAAGTGTGATTTGGCTTTACACACCTGCCTGTGTGATCAAAAGGTCAAGACCAGGGGTCGGCAACCCACGGCTCTTTCATCCTTATGTTCCTGCTCCCTGTGGCTTTGGAAAATAAATCATAATGTAACACTGGAGCGCAGCCTGCAACAGGTGTTGTGCCGAATTAAGCCTCCCTGCTGCATTGTATTATGAAACAATGTAGTGTGAACAAGAATGCCAGGGCAGTCCTCAGACCTACACCCTTCATGTTAAAATAAAACGTCCCCTTACTTATCCTGATAGGAAAGGGTCACATCCATGAAAGTCACTCCACTTATCAGAGTCACTCTAGTAAATATACTGTACATATTATTTGGCACTGGGACCTACAGAACATCACTCTTCTAGGGGGAAACGTACAAAATGTTTGAATAAATAACATTTCACAAGCAACACACTAGCCTAGTTTTAATACATAGCATAAAAGTATTTGGAGTGTACATTTTAGGTGTCAAAAAAGATTTGAGGCTCCCAGTGTTTTCTTTTTTGTGGATATGTGCCTGCACACACACACACACACACACAAACACAGAGGCCTGCAGCTCCTTACCTGCCTGGCCCCAGCGCAGAGGCTCCTGGGACTTTAACTAAAGTGTGTAAAAGGATGAATACTGATGTACCTCAGTGTATAGGTGATGTAGATGATTCCCCCCATTTTCCATAATCCTGTGCGTCAGGGCTGAGGCAGAAAGGATGAAGACGGACCCAGCAGCTAGCTAGTGTAGCTTTCCCCCTGTTGGGAAAAAAGTTTGTTAAAAAGTGCATTTGTGTTATAACGTATAGGCCCTAAGCAACACCTGGATTTGTGCCCCCACCAACCCACCCATCCATATCCAAGAAGAACGAGAATATCAGATTTAAAGGGGCTGATATAAAGGCTGCCTAGCAGCTGGGGTCCTAAACAACTGCTTTTCATGACCTTGGTAGGCTCATGTTTATGTAGCCTAGCCCATAAACCAATCCAGCCTTTTAACATTGGAGTGTCTTTCAGTTAGAGCAGCATTAACTTCAAATGAATAAGTAAGAGCTTTGGTATTTGTGACATCACAAAAGCAGCAATTTATTAAGCGTGCGTAGAAATGATTCTAAAGTCTATCCTACGAGTGAAATTTAGAATGTGCGTAAGAACAGAGAAAGTGAGATTTATCAAACGTTCGCTGGGTGGTCTTACGCACACCAGTACTCGGCAATGATAACTCCCATAGAAAAGTATACAGACAATGTAAGAGAAAATAAATTATATATATATATATATATATAAATATATCTTCATTTTTAAAAATGTACAAGCATTGAAAGAGTTGAATATTTACAAGTATTAATAGCATGTCTAGTGCAAAATGATGCAGTGAGGGTTTAAAGTGGCATTGTTTAAAGTGGTACATTGCGAGAGTCCCGTAGTTGTACTGAGTGTATGCAGCCGTGTGCAGAGTGTCAGCAGTACAGAAGTACAATAACCGTGTGGATACTGTAAACATTTCTTGCTGGAATAATGGAGAAGCGCGTAAAGAAAATAAACTTTTCTGAGACAGAGATTGAAGTGCTTGTTACAAGTAGAAGCTGGGAATGAAACCCCTTCCTGTTCACGTAATTATATTCGTTCTGGGATGGTGCTTTTATCGCTATGTGGGTGCAGTCTACTGCTCCTATAACACTATAACAATAGGAAATTCAGCGACGGCATGAAATCCCCGCTTAACTTCCACCTGTCCCGGACTTAAGGAAACTGTAAGGAAACTGAATATAGTTTGGGACCAGGGAGATTATTGCATCCAACACTGCTGGCAGAATCTTGCTCATAGACGGCTGAGAAATGCAGGATCTATCGCCAACCTCACGCTGGAACGTGCCGGTAGCCAGAAATCCCAGGGTGGATTGTAGGCTACCTGGATATGAGCATAGGTCCCAAATCAGGACTCACATCGAGCAATATTTGTCTCGGAAAGCGTTACCTACTCATAAACCAGTCTGTACTTTCGGCAATACATTTAGTACTTATGAATCAAATGACATTCAAAACAGATGGTCACATTTGTTTTGAGAGATTTGAACCTGCAGTTTCGCAATTCTACCACTGGATGTTGTTTGCCAGGGACTCGTTGAAGATGGAAGTGAACACACCTGCTAGCTGGTCAGCACAGCAGCGCAGCAGACGGCCAGTGATTCCATCTGGTCCCGCCACTTTCCTGGTGTTCACTCTCTTCAGAACCACTCAGACGTCATGCTCCGTGATTCTGAACATGTGTAGTTAGCACTAGCCGCTTGGCTGAACTCGAAACGGGCGAAGAACTCATTCAGGTAGATTAGATAAGAGGTAGATTAGAGCTTGGCTTGTCTTGTGGTTTAACATTGAATGTTTCACACTCATATGTGTACTTTCATGACTGCTCCTCAGTGGAACTCTACCGCTTATGAAAGTACACATATGAGTTTGAAACATTCAACGTTAAACCACAAGACAAGCCAAGCTCTAATCTACCTCTAATCTAATCTACCACACACACGCATACACCCTAGAGTGTGTGTCAATGATTACTTTTGTTATTTTCCAATTTTCCAGCAGCTGGTGGGCATTAGTTAAACAGGCTGAAGAGAAAGATGCAAGTGTGTGTGTGTGTGGGCTCAGTTAAATCTCGGCCAGTTACAAGTCACGTAAGGATATTTAGGTAGAATATAAAAGATAGCAGGGCACCACTAGTTATCATCAACTGCACAAATCACCAGCGCCTTTCTCTGACACACCACAGCTGAGATGATGGCATCCGTATCCTAGATCTGGAATGAAAAGCACAATTCCTGAATCCAGATGAAAAGCTTAATCTGGAAATGCAGGAAGGCGTTTAACCTCAGAAAGCCAAACAACTCCCAGCCAGGCTTAAACTGCATGGATAGTTTAGGTCCTGGTTTCTCAGCCACTAGGCTGGGGACCACCAGTGGGCCGCGAAGGCTTTTGATTGGGCCGCGAATCTAAGATCAAGATAGGCCATTGGTCCACAATTGGTTATTCAGCATCATCTAATGTGGCCAAAGGGGCCTTGGCAACATGCTGTGAAAGATAGGTGGGCCTTGATGTTGAAAAGGTTGAGAACCATTGGTACAGGTACAGCACAGTTCCTGTAGATCTATGGAAAAGTGGTTTTAGTCTAACATGTAGGCCCACATTGTGGAATACATTGTCACAAACTAAATATGTCAATAAGCAATTATACACAATATACCGTGCATAAGTGTGTAGTACATGTTCGTACAGTATTTTAACTCTGTAGTAGTAATGTCTGTGGGTGTCAGATGAACAGGTGTGCAGTTTGACATCACCAGTGGCAGGTTTGAAATTTCCAAACCTTTCACCCATTCATTTACTAAAAAGTATTTGAACAGTTGCTGTAGGTGTGGGTTACTGTATTTGTTCACATTGTTCTCTATGGTACTGCAGGTCACACTCCACTCTCTTTGATCAGAATGGTCACACATGTTTAAAAGTGGGCCTGAAAGATGGAAAAACACAAAAGGGGAAGAGCTACTTTAATCAGGTTTTTTTCACTGACACTGAAAACAAGAACGTTTTCGGTCCTAAAATGCAACCTGATAAAATCGTGTGCCAACCAAACAAAGAGTCCTGCAAAAATCTGTTGTGACTTGACTGTGGCCCAACAAAATTCTACCCAAGTCAAGTCGAGTAGATCTATTGTCATTTCAGCCGTATACACACAGTGCACAATGAAACCAAACAGCGTTCCTCCAGGATCATGGAGCAACACAAGAACAAAAAAAGAAACAACACGAGACGACATAAATGCAGACAGAACAAAATACACAGAGAGCAAAAGGGTGAGAGCCAGAAAAACAAAAGAGCAATAAAACAACAGGACAAGGCGGTGTTTAGTGCAGTCGAGGTTAGAATGAATACAATACTATGACAGTATTATGTATTCTAGCAGTGGGGTAGCTGAGTAGGTGTGCTACCTACTCCACTGCTAGAAACTTGAAAAAAATGGGGAAAAAAAACGAAACCTGAAAAAATATGAAAAGACTGCATGAACGTAAAAAGACATGACAGGACTGTATGAACCTGACTGCAGCGTCAGGTTTTAAATCCTAGATGTAACCTGAGACAGTGAAACATGACATGTGACAAACCACATAAAAACCACAAAGAGGAGCATGAAATTCCCCCTACCCGAACTCACACACCCACATCCACACACACACCCATACCTGCACTTCTTACAGGTCAGTCTAAAGATGGGTTCGGGCTAAGTGGAGCACTGTGTAAACCATGAACCATTTGATACTGAATACTACATTTCATTATAAACATGAAGATCTTTTTTTACATGCATTTTTTTTCCTTTTCAATAATCAAGTACAGTTTTACATACTAATCTGACACTGAGAAACACCGCAGTGTGTGTGTATGTGTGTGTCTGCCTTGTGATGAACTGTCCAAAGTGTTTCTCATCTTTCGCCATACGGGTGCTGGGATAGGTTCTGGCACCACCAGTCTACAGTGTTTCTTCACACACAGCTCAAACACAGCAACAGCTTAATGGCGTGTTTCATGCTGATCACCACCACAGTCACTGGACACGCAAGTTTTCTAGTGACTAAAGTTTTCTTTGAAGCTAACAACAGCGGCTGGTAGTAAAACCCTAAGTACAATGTTCTTCACCACAGGTACTTTCCAGAAGTTTTTTTAAACGTGCTACCAGAAATAAATTCAATTCAAAGCTCTGCTATGATACGTAACGGATCATTAGGATCTGTGTGCTGGACTGCAAGTCTCCAAAAACACAACAGCAAATATGTAAGGCACGTACAAAAAGTGAATGAGCGCTGCATTTCCTGGAGACGGTAGTAAAGCCACCCCCATCCACACACCCACACACACACACACACACACACACACACACACACACACACACACACGTGATGCCATCGGATGAGCAGCGGTGCAGAAGCTCCTACGGCTCAGTCTCTCGCTCGTCTTCCCCAGAGAAAGAAGCTCTGAGCTCTCCAGCCCCCTCAGACCAAGAACTGTCTCCTCCAGGATGCAAATCTGTGTCAGAGGACCCATTTGTAAGTGATCTACACTTTCTCTTCTCACACTTGTCTGTTTATTGATGTCCGCTCGGGTTTAAATGGACTTCAAACGGAGTCGATGTGGAGGATGTGTGACAGAGATGTGGGTTTCATTGTGTCTGGGGGACCCCTTCAGTCAAAGATAAGAACAGAGATTACGGTTGTTACAGTGGTTACAGTGTTACGGTGCACATATATGTAGTGCCCCCCTCAATGTTTAAGTCATATGTTTCCAACATCTCTGCATGTACATATCAGTAGGTTCTCACAAGCTGAACTTAGGCTTGTTTTACAGCCTAGAGAAGCTACACATATGAGAAAACTTTTGGTATCTGTGACTTGCAGCATGGTTTTCCAGGAGTTTGATATACGTCTGTTTGCCTCACTGTCTAAAACGTGTTTCTTCTTTCACCCTCAGTCCTCCTCCTCTGTAGGATCATCATAGCTAAGGCCAATGTCACTTGCAATTGCTGGCAGCACAAAGACAACACTTTCTGCTCCACTGTACTTCACAACAAAACATGTGAGGATTACAGCTGGAAGATTAATGTGAGTATTCAGACACTCATCAATTATTAATGTGTATTTACTTATAAGGCTCATAGCTAAACACTGGCAGAGATTATTCTGTGTATTCTCTCTGTGTAGTACACAAATCACCCAGTACATTTTAAATCTAAATCTAGCTGTCCAGGTGTGACTTTGCTTAGGAAAATGAGTCATAAAAGTAGAGGCTAATGCTGATAATGGAGATTCAGAACAGTGTATTGTTTAATGATATTGGTCTATAAAGCAACAGCACTTTTATAAAGAATGTTACCATGTTTAATAGAGTCAGTACTGGGATATCATGTAAAAACATTATTTTTAACACTGTGTGTTTTATTCAGGAGGAAGTGATGGCCTATGCTGACAAGTCCAACCCGACACTGGTGAAAGAGCATGGACAGTGGAACATCACTTTTGAGGATGTGCAGACAGAGGTCACATATTCTTGCAATGACAAGGTGAGTCATGATATATCGTCTCATCTGTGGTTGTTTTTCTCAGTTGCAAACCTTTAGTGAAGTTCTGGTCCGCAGTAAGCAGGTGTAACATTATAGAACTAAAAGGAGACTCTCTTAGGGATTCTGTTTTTAAAGCTTATGTTGTGACTCATCAGAGATTATTTTCTTCCTCCACAGGAGACAATAATCTGTGAAGGTAAGCTGCTAAAGTCATTTCCCATTTTACTCTTTCTCTTAAACTATTGATCTATATAAAGTCTTGTCTTGGTTTTGCAGAAGTCATTCCAACTCAGCCCCCCAGTCAAGGTGAGTGATGTCAGTGTTTTACTTAAGAAAGAAGAAAAGAAATAGTTTGGCTTCCCCAGTTTGGATATGAAATGTGGGACGGCCTGTACGGCTGGATATTAGATTATTATATTCAATTATTCTCATATGTTTTCTCTCATTGTTTACTCTCACACATACAGTGTGTCTGCTTTCCCACCCAGTACTCTTTCTTAACCTCAACATGACACCAGAGTGGACGCTCAGACAATCTCCCTAAATACAGCACAGCCTGGAATTCAAATATTTTACAACATTTAATTCACGCTGACTTTAAGAAAAACATTCCACTAAAGAAGGTGCTGGATGATGATTTGACACACAGCAAATGTGAATTTGTCCTTTAGGCGAAATGAAAGATGACAGTACTGGACATGGTGTTCCAGCTTATAGCATCATCATCATCATCATCATCATCATCATCATCGTCATCACCATCATTTTCATTGCCGCCATAGCCACAGCTGTGTGGTATGGGAAAAGGTGAGTCAAATATTTCTTTCTCATTGTCTGAATATCCAGTCATACCAAGCAGAACTCATCAGAAATAACAGTTTTCCTACTGCAAACAGCTAAAGACTCTCTCGAAATGTTTACTTGATAACTTTCAGCTTTTGCACCACCCACAAACCTTCTATATGATCTCCAGTCTTTTTAATTACAAAAGAAAAGCTGTACCATTTAAGGCTTAACGAACAATAAGTAGCTTCAGCTGAATAAATTCCATTGTGAACGCAGTAGATGTTTCAGTCTAATACGAAATTTGAATTAATGATTAGCTGTGCAGCTACATCTGTTAATCTCCATCTCTTTCACACTGAAATTAATACCAGCATAACAAATACTTAAATTATTCGCCTTACCCTTTTTATTTTTACCATCTACAAAAAGATATTTTTAGGAATTTCTTAAACTGTGTCCTAACAGAAACATTTTCCACTTTGTACAGACGTCGTCAGGCGAACAGGAGTGCCATCATATAAAAACAAAAAAACGAACAGAGGATTCTAGCTCTTGTTCAGAGTACTAGCCTGAAGAGGCAGCGGAGAGAGACAGTCCCGAAACGGTGAAATCAAGTCCGGATCTCAGCGAGAACAGCGCGGCGTTTGGAGGTGTGACCACGGCTCATTGAGCTTGATGACCATGAGTAAATAGTTTCATGCATCGCTTGATTAAATCCTTTCCAGCACTTTGGTTAGAACCTACTGCCATGTTTGTAGCGCTTCAAATAGGAGGTATTATGGATAATTAGTGCTTAAGATGTTTTACACTTCTGGACCTTTGTAAGACCTCTGAAAGGTTTTATGCCTCTTTACCTTTTGTCTAACCCCTAAAGACATTTTATTGTTTTAGATCTTAGTGTGACCCGATGCTTATCTATGCGGTTTGGGCTGTTCTATAATTAATGGTCAGGGTAATTGCAAGTAACTTCAAGAAGGCAAAGTGTTTACATTCTACAAGTTAGACATAAAGATGTTTGTGAAATGTATATCCTCACTAAGGAGTACATATAGCAATTGGTGGCGACCATTTGCCAGCGGATGTCACACCGTTTTCACAGTTTTTATGAGTTTTTATCTTGTCATTTTGCTTTTCATTTAATATTTGTTTTGCACTCACAGTTGTAGGTTAGTCCGTACTTATTTTTCTTGATTATTTGTATTGTGATATATAGTTCCTACAGTTCCATTTGTGGTTTACAATGCGTGGTGTAGCTACCCACTACCGGAGAAAATGCATGGATGTGACAATTCGTGAGGGAACGGTGCATGTTCAGAGTGAATCCTTCACTGAATGTACTGTGGGGTGTTCAGTGAACGGAACTTGCCGAGTAGACCAGTTTAACAGCATACCATAGGACAGGACACTTAAAACATCATGATTTATAAACTACTTTATTTATACAATCGTGTGCTTCCCTCCCTGCCTCCCGGCGCTGCTGACAGCTGAGAAACAAACGAATCACTTGAGGAAGTGATTCACTTCAGTACGTTCCCTTAAAAGATTCATTCTTTTGAATGAATAAATCTACAGTGCGCCCGTCTCCTCTGACTAACACCCCTGTCCACGAGTTGGGAATCGCATTTTATTACGAATTTCGAGTTTTTTTATTTCGTGTCTTTTATGATTTTTCTTTTACTCTTAAAATTCATCCAGCGGGCCGGATTGAACCCGCTATCGGGCCGGTTTTGGCCCGCGGGCCGAACGCTTGACACCCCTGTACTAGAACATCTTGGTGTGAGATGTGAACATTGTTTGCAAATGAAATAAACCACAAGCTTGTGATCAACAGAGTGTTGCTCTTTTACCATTGGCCACAACAACCTGTATATTTGTTTACATACACACACACACACACACACACACACGGGTTACATAGGCTATGTAAAGTTAATAACTACTGTACATTTTTATTACTATAATTATGATGATTCATTGTAAATAAAGTATTTGTATGACTATCATTAATAATCTGATTTTTGATCAAGCAAGGATGGCTCATTATCACAAAAGGCCACAAAACAGAGTTTTTAAAACTGTGGAATGTTAAACGAATGTGACTCATGTCAGTATTTTGCACCATCAGTTCAAAGCTGTGTAATACTGGATATACCGGACACTCAGTCACACCTGGTGGTTGCTATGGACTGATATACTGCAATGCAACCTGATGTTTTGTGTTTCTGTGGGCAAAATAGACAATAATTCGTAAATTAATCCAGTTTATTTCTTCACTTGTGGTGTTTTGGGTGGTTTTTCTCACTTGCAAAATCTTCTACTCCGACCAGTAGACAAAGACCATAGTTCAGACAGTAGTTCAGATGAGAACATTCTCAGCTCTTTTCAAACCAGGAAAGTACCATTAACCTGGGAAGTACCAGAGCACAGGAAGTCTGTAAACAGATTGAGGGGGGGAAGGGTTACACTGAATGTCTTGAGAATGCAGTATAAAAAAAAATATCTGTTAATGCAATATAATGAAAATCCCTGTTAATCTAAGATTATTATGGGTCTTATTAACCCTTAACATTTACCTGTGAAGACCTCTGAAGCAGCACTGCATACCATTGTATTGCACTGGCTGATCTACATTCAGACAATACCAACAATTAGCCAGTAAAGTGTGCCTCAGACACAACATTGTCATTTTACATACAGCACAAAAGTGTTCTTGGGCCACCCCTCATTTCTTTAGATTTTGCTTTAAATCACCTTGTTGGTGCAAAAATGCAACAAAACTATGTTTTACTGTGGCAGGCTGCAAAGTGTGTAAAGATACAAGGAGCCTAGATAAAGGAGTTCCAACCACTCAGCATTCAGCACCACCAGTA
>JBBPCY010072171.1:0-11250 GCA_037974405.1 Brachyalestes nurse | reverse complement strand
CGTTTAATATTAAACCAGAGTGCATTATTATTTAAGCCCCGCCCCTACTAGCAGCTGTTTTCTTCCATAAGTATCAACGTAGTTCATCATGGCGCAACTATATTTCCCACCCGTATTCGACCAAATCCCGCCTTCTCCGCACTGTAATTGGTTAAGAATGTCCCGCTGCTGAGCTATGATTGGCCAGTTGTTCATACACAGGAACGCGGGTGGGCAGGGCCTACGAATACGGGTGGGAAAAAAAACAACGCGGGGTCTCGGTTTCTCCTGGTTTTTTCCTCAGTTGATGACTGTCGCTGACTTTGGAGGAGCGTCCGAGTACAGGACAGAACTACACCGCTTCTTTTAATACCCTGAAGGTACTGACGAGAGCATACTCATTTTATGTCTCTGAATTAGGTACGGATATTTCAGGATCCTTTTCCCGAGCTTGTTTCCCTCAGGCGTGAAGGAGTGAAGTAGGAAAGAGTTTTCTGGGAGAGGAGGAAAGGGGAGGCCGTGTTCAAGGTAACGTTACCGCTAACGTTAGCATTTTCTTAAAAACATTACCACATTATCATGAATATTGGGCTTCAACTGTCTGATAATTTTACTTAGGACCCAGTCTTCACTTTTATACCTGTTTTTATCGTAAGAACGTCGTTATTATGATTTCAAGATGATAAACCCCCCAGTTTCGAGTCGTGTTTGTTGTAAGTTAACGTTAGTATTTTCTTAAAACACCACAAACTCTCTCTCAACTTTACCCAGGACTCGGTCTTTCACTTTTGTGTCTGTTTTCATCGCACGAGTATCGTTATTATCGTCTAAATGATTAAAAACCCATTTCGAGTCGTGTTTGTTGTAAGTTAACGTTAACAGTTAACGTTAGTATTGTGGCGAAGTCAATCACACCACGTTTGAGGGAAGATTTTCTCACGTTTTACCATGTTTGCCTGTTTTTGATGACTATATCGGTTTGCTTGGGGTTTTTTTTAGCAAAACTTATGTTATTTCAAAGGCTTTTAATTTAGTAAACTAACAACATAGCTTGTAAAAACGAGTTAGTTGCTAACGATAGCCCAGAGACTGGTTTATCGCAGTGTGGTTTTCTTTCGAATAATACGTTTAAACACGTTTGTTATATCAATTTAAGTTGTCTTTAAACCGTTTAAATGAAAGAAAAAAGTGTCCCACGCTTTACCAAGTCGTTTAAATGAGATTTAACGTGTCTTAATGGGTCAGTGAGTAGCTGTAGGGAGCTTTTCTTTCTCAGTTAAGTGTTGTGTACACAGTCTGAGTCCACAACCAAGTGCTGTTTTTATATCAGCCTTGAGAAAATCATACAAAATGTTACTTTGCAGACATTTGTTGTTCAAAAACCAAAATCCTTGTTTGAGACAGTCAGCTGTACTTGAGCTGAACATGTAAAACACCTCAAGAACCCTGGAAAAGGACAAAAACACCCTGGCATCTTACAGCTCTCTGGGTTTCTAATGAGAGAGCCGAAGAAACGAGGATCCTCAGATTCTGTATAAATACTGCAGTTCAAGCCGTGGTGAACACATCAAGTCATCAGACACCAATAATGGCAGGTCTTGTTGGTGGATTCAGGCTCTATTACCTGTTCACATTCTATCTATGAGATTTAGCTCCAGTGTTTAGCTTCAGTAGACCAGGCAAGTAGAAAGTGGCACCTCACAAGTGTACTGTCCAGGATTTTGTGAATGGTCTGGTGGCTGTGCAAATTTGTAGCATGTTACATTACACATTCCCTGTTCTTTGTTGTTGTAGTGTGTGTTTCATTGAGTAAGGCAGGGTCAGTTGTTTCTCTCTTTTGTCTGAAACCTGAGCCCCTGCTGCATTGCTTTCACAAAAAATCACTGTTCCTGTGTTGCACATAAATTATCTGCAAATAATACTGTATTATGCACTTCTAGTTGGATGCTAACTGCATTTTCTTTGCTTTGTACATGTGCATGTACTCTGCACAATGACAGTAAAGCTGAATCAAATCAAATGACTCTTTGCTAGAGGTGCAAAACTTTGGTGACAACTTTCTACAGTAACAGCCTCCACATTGTTGTGGGGATATGATTGCAATTAGCGAGCTCAGGTACTGAAGTTCGACTGTTATTTATGAATCTTAAGCTTATGTGTAACTTCTCCAGAGCGTTGCTTTATAGTGGCCGTACTTTTCATTGGAGATACTCTGTCAGCAATGAGCTCACCCCAAAATGAATTGGTGTCTGCTTTGTTTTAGACATGGTGTATGTATCTGTAGTCTGGTCTCCAGTGCTGGTCCTGAAGAACTGCTATTCTGTATATATTTGTGTTCTCCTGATTGATTGAGATCATTCTTTTTACCAAGGCTTGAAGTCAGTAAGTTAAAGTAATAGTCAATAGTTTTTCATCCTGATATCTCTCAACTGCAACTGTGTAGTTTACAGTCAATTACCACAGACAATCAGTTTAATGTTTCCCGGAGTATGTGTGTGTGTGTAATAGATCTGTTGACTCAAAATATCACTAGCCAGTGGGCAGATGCTATCATAAATGTCTTGAATCAGTCCCTTTTTCTTTTCTTATTGCCAGGAAATGACTGTCTTTGGTAACTGTCTGTATGCTACAGATGTAGAAGAGAGATTAGGACGAAAACTGTCCTGTAAGGTAGATGGGGGTATTCCAGGAACTGAAACTGGGAACCACAGTGTTTTTGCATGATGTTGGACATCTTGCTGGGATTGACACTACACTCTTGTTTCTTTCTCCCTGCAGTGGCTGTTGGTAACGTGACCATGAGCGCGGCATGGGAGTGACGTGACAGCAGGGGTGGATCTCGCCGCTCTTTCTTTCTCCCACTCGTGCACCACTCAAACATACCATGCCCCTCTCTGCTCCGAGAGACAGAACTAAGTGAGAGAGCCTGTGGAGAGGGACACCACCGGTGCCAGAATGGATGAGTCGGCTCTCCTTGACCTCCTGGAGTGCCCGGTGTGCTTGGAGCGGCTGGATGCCACGGCCAAGGTGCTGCCGTGCCAGCACACATTCTGCCGCCGCTGCCTGCTAGGTATTGTGGGCTCACGCGGAGAGCTGCGCTGCCCAGAGTGCCGTACACTCGTGGAGAGCGGCGTGGATGAGTTGCCTAGCAACATTTTGCTGGTTCGTCTGCTGGACGGCATCAAGCAGCGGCCCAGGCGGGCGGGAACAGGACCAACAGCAGCAGCAGCAGCAGCTGTGACGGTAGCCGCGGGCTGTACCAATGGCTCGACGTGTGGGGGAGTGAGAAGCCAGGGGGCTGGTGGAGGAGGTCAGAGGGAGCAGGCAAACCCAGGAGCGCAGCCACTAAGAGTCCAGACCAAGAGCACCCCAGTCAGAGTAAGTTTGTTTTATGTTTTGAACAGGATAATGTTCTTCTTAAAATAATGATTTGTGTGTAGTAGAGCTGGGTGATTTTTTTTGTCAGTAGTATTATATATGTTCATGTCACTAAACAGTTTTCATTTGTAGATTTAGCTGTATTGAGAGATACCAAAATTAAGAGTCTGGAGTCATTTGCTAATTATTGTTATTTAAAACACTTAGGAACTATATGAATAGCAAGCTCCCTCCTGTCTGGTTTGCATTTACAGTACCGTGAAAGGTGTATATGTAAGACTGAAGTATGAGACTGAACAAAGCAGTTCAATCAAAGTACCAGTTCTCTGGAAGCATGGGCTTCAATTTTATTAAGGCAAATTAAATTCAATAGCACAATCACAGTATTATATTTTAATCAATACCACCCAGCACTATTGCAGTGTGTAAAGTCTTTTAAAGTCTGACTTTCGTTGCCACCTGTTTGGATTGTCATAGAAAATAGGCCATTTGCTGTCTGTAGAGTCTGATGTGTTGGTTCAAGAGCTGTGTGGGTGATGGAATCTTGTTAGTACAGGGCATTGTGTAGCTCCTAAATTTACTAACACAGCTGAGCCAAGCTGAGCTAACTGGCAGCAGAACACAGCAGTAGTGGGCTCTCATCCCTGGTGTGTGCACATGTAGTAATCAGCGACCACAGGAAAGTATATACACTGACATACTGTTATTCTTGCATGTACACAAGCATGTGTGTTTGTGTGCACTACCATTGTGAGTTTGAGGCTAGATGTTTTGCTTATGTGGGGGTAGTTGTCATGGCAGCAGTTTGTTATGTGTTTGCTTTTTTTCCCCCTTCTGTCTGAATCCGGACTGAAACGCAGGTGTCCCTATAATCACCGCTTCCAATTCTGTTGCCATTATTACTCTTTTAGTCATCACCTCTTTTGTTCCACATGGGTCATGGAGCAGGTCATATTCAGTCAGACAGTTTCTGTGTAGAGTCTTTTCTTCTTTTGCCATCTATTAGGTGTTGGGTTACCTTTATGGATTTATTGTTCAGGTGACTGGGCCAAAATGCACCAGCCATGTGAAGCCCACTTATAATAAGAAATTAAGTTTGTTTTTCCTTACCTTGAATGTGCTCAGTTTCAGTCTCAGTACTACTGAAAAAGAAAAATATCACTAGACTTGTAATTTTGGTGCCCCGCTCTGAAAGTGAATGATGAATGTGTTTTAACAACTGCAACAAAGTCTCCTTCTGAGCATGAGCCTCACCCTTTACTATGTCTGGCATTATTATTTGACTGTGAGAACAGCATGTCTGCCAGCATTTGACCTCCACGAATAAAACAAACTCAGGCAAGCAGATTTATTCCCCCTTTTTGATGTTGCGCTTATTTTAATAATTGTTCAGTTCTCTGATGTGGAGAAATGCTTCCCAGCATGCCCTATCAGTACCACACTAGCTTTATAAAAATGTTAATCTCTTATTTTCTTTCTCTTGGATCTGTTTGTGATAGTATATTGGCATGTGGCAGAAGGCCTGGTGTTTTGGATGTTCTTTTTGTAGCAGGTCTCTTTGTAACACAGCTGCTTGTGAGGAGCCACGGGGCCTCAGGTTCATGCCTGAGAGATGCTGATAACAAAGTGCTGTGCTACTGGCACTGGACGCTTTCATTTAGTTCTTTTCAGGGCTGTTCTTCAGGTTCCGATATGCAGTGTGTATTACTTGTAGTGCACACATCCATCCTCAAAACTGTGCAGTAGGATGGGCTCCACAACTCAGTGACAGAGTGACGCTGCATTTCTATCCCCAAGTCCCATGTTGAAGGCTGGACAGAAAGTTGCACCTGTTATGGGTTAAACAGTGCTACACACTGCCTGCAGTGTGTTCTGGCTCACAGATGGGTCATGGTGTCATGCTTTTTGAATATTCATTCAAATATTAACAATTTGAATAGTCAGTGCGAGGATTGTCTTGTCTTGAATATATTTTCCGTAGTTTTAAGCCACTAACACCTCCCCTCGCTGACTCATTAGCTCATTCCCTCCCAGTGGTCTTTGTTTCTGATGTTTATGATTTTTCATTTCATTTCAAGAATGGGTAAAAGATGCTTACTTTCCTTTTTGGCTGTTGTTGAACTAGCAGTCTTTTTTCAATTTTATATGCTAGTCTATAGTGAGTTCTATAAACGATGGCGCTCAAGTTTTGTCAAATCTAAAGTTTTTGTCAAATGTTAAGGATTTGTCAAAAAAATAAAATGAACAGGCAGTCTTTAATGCTGAACCCTGCAGCCAGTGGCAAAAGGTGTTAGGGTAACATGAACTTTTCATGAAATGTACCATTTGCTTCTGAAATGCTGCGTTTTGCCGTAGGCTGTATCAGATTTGTTTTTTGCTGCTGCTCCTCCAGTGAAACATATCGAGCTAAATGAGAATAAGAAACAATAAGCCAAATTAATGTCTTACACCAAATTATAATCCCAACCAGATTTCTGGAAAATTAACCTACGTATTTAAGTGAGACTTTAAAAACAACCTCAAGCGTCCAGCAAATGACATAGTGTTAACTTTTTCTTTTCTAACAGTAGCTCTTAAACTAAAACTATTTCTGTGTTACACTATTTCTGGTATAGATGCTGTATTATGTGGTACTAGGTGTGCAGTGAGCAGTAACGAGGCAGACCCCACACACGATGCTCCTCTAACACATGCAGCTGTCGGTCCCATGAAAGACTTAAAGGCATGGGGGAGGGAGACGTGAAGGGAATAGAAATAGGTGCTGCAGAGAAGGATAGAATGGGGAAGAGAAAGAGCGAAAGACTGAGGTGTCAGGAGCTGAAATGGCCCAAGGACCAAATGTTAGCCTGCACTGTGACTCAGTGTACTGCAGTTAAAAGCTAAACTCAGCTTAAACAAGTCAGTAGGAGCGTATTATAGTCACAAAACCGGAGGAAAGTGTGTGCGCGCGTGATTGGTCAGACGTTTCTCAGGGATCTCCTCTTTTGTTAGTGTGAGACAAAACCAGTCATTTAACAACTGACTTTGTGTGTGTGTTTCTGTGGGGGGCATGTACACACTTGGTGACTTGGGGACAAAATTATCAACAAATAAATGTATATTGTTATTTCAGTTTGTCTTAAACATTGTACATGGCTTGACAGCCATAAGGTCCTTTCACACTGAGTTTCAATTTTACAGACGAAGTGGTAAATGTTAATTTTATGGCTGTTGCTACTCGATGGATGCATTTCTTTTTGCTCATCGATTTCTTCCCACGTTATTAGTGTTACATAAACAAAGCACATTGATCTTGAAGGAAAGCTTTATGCGTGTTAAATGTGTAAATCATTGTGATGTGAAAAGAAGTAATGCTGAAGGACTATGAAACTATAATTTCTCAAGAACAATAGTTTTCTGATGCTGTGTTCCCTGTGTTTGTACAAGTTAGTGTTTAACTCACAGGGCGGCTTTCTGCTGAGTGTAAATCAAATTTAAACCAGGACTGGAGTTTCAGGATTGAGCACAGAACATAGATGTGCATGAAATGGGAAAAAGTATATACAGTACATGCTACTTAGACGTTTCATGGCTAATTGGTTACCATCAATGGCTTGATTAGTGGTTACAGCCTCAATACTAGCAAATTAATGTCAGAATAAGTACACAAACATCCAAGGTGTGTTGGATATGTATACATTTACTCTGCTGCTAAAGTCATAATCGTTCTCCAGTGTTTCTGTATTGGTAAGTGGCTAATAAGATGCTGTTTTCTCTCCAGCCTGACAGGCCAGTTTAGCTGACACAGATGAACCCCACAAAGGAACAAAAGGAGTGGTCAGAGGTTAGGGGCGAAAGGTTATGGAGCATGTGGTGTCAGGAGCCAAGTGACTAAATTTTTCTTTGATCAAACATACACACACGCATGAGGACACACATTCAGAGTGGGAGTGCTATTAATATTTCATGTGAGTCAAGAGCAGCATCATATCTGCTTTAATGAATTTTCAGGGCTGCCTCTGTAAAGCTGTTTGTGAGGAGTGCAGGCTCACACCATTTCACACTGTTATCTCTTTTACACACACACACACACACACACAAACACGCACTAAGAGTGAGGAGGCTCATGAAAGAGTTGAAAGGAAGCTTAAAAGGCCTCTGGATGGGACAGAAGAACAGGTGCTGAAGTTGGCAGGTCCTTAAGTGTTCAAAGTGTCTACGGTTCATGTGCGTGTTGGTCCATGTTTGTGTCTTCCTCAGCTTAAGTCTGGCCCTATAGTGGGGCTTGAGCAAATAGTTTCAGCCAGGGCTGGCCAATATAACTATGTTTATGCTTACTGTGATAAATTGTCACAATATGTTTTTCTGAGCATATCGTGGATATCGTTAGAACTTAAACACCAACCAAATGCATGGTCTTATTGTAACTTAACATAAAGGAACATAATTGTTTAATTGACTTTGGGTCCAGTGTGGTATGTAAAATGTGAATCATGTAGTAGTAATAATAATAATAAGAAGAATACATTTTATTTATAGTGCCCTTTTCATCACAAGATCTCAAGGGCTACAGATCAGAAAAGAAAGAAACAAGAAAACAAGGCAGGCATTAAAAAAATAGAAAGGTTATTGAACAATAAATATAGAAAAACATCTCAGAGAGGGAATCCAAAGGGTTTGTTACAAAGAAAAGCAGTCAGTATACTATAATGTTCATTTACATGTGGCTATATTGGTCTTTTCCAGATTATTAGGTATTGTGACATTGGGTGTCATAATTTCTTGAAGAACTGTGGTCAATCTTTGCCATATTGGCAACCATTAGTGTCGGCAGTCGCACAGTGACGTCTATAGTGATGGCCCTCGGGAATTATTTAAATGTCACAGAATGTGCAGCCCTCATATGTTGTCTCGACATTCAACACTTTTTTTTCTTCTTTTCAGTCATGGTCATGTTTGCTAAACAGAGAAGTTATGCTGTAACTTTATGCTCAGAACGTATTCCCTGGCAAAACATGAATACTGTCCTCTTTTGCTTATTTATCAGTAAGCGATTTTCTGGATGTTATGTAGTGATTAAACCAAGTCATGCAAAGTATAAAGTTAGCTTGATTGTTTCGGACTTGGATTAGGGCTCTTCAGTCAGTAAATTAGTTTTAGGAACAGTCTAGTGTTAGAAATACTCAACAATTTTCTCCTATGCACACTGAATATGTGCTTGTAAATTGTGCTAAGAGTGTCTCCCATTTCAAACTAGCCAATTTTCTCACAGTAGTTGGGTTAATCAGTGAATGCTGCAGAGGTGTGATCAAACAGTGGTGCAGTCTCAAGCCTAGCATGGTGGTGTACAAAAAAGACCAATTTTCTTCTGTGGTAAAGTTTATTCCCCCGGCCTCTTTCTTCCAAGTTCTTTTTTCTGTCCCCGAGCTATAGTCAGTGTTTGCACCCCCGCTTACATTTCGCTGCCCCTCATCAGTCACAATGTCTGCTTCTTTTCACAGATTTGCCATCTCCCATCGCACCTCTAGGGATAGCACTCGTCCTCTTAAAGGGCCTCCCCCTTTCCAAGTGTGCGCACGCACACACACACACACACACACACACACACACACCAAGCTAGGATACCTCAGAACTGTTGTCCATCAGTGTCTTTTTGTTTTGTGTCGTGAGTCGAGTGTATTCAAACCCCAGAAGCTCACAGCTCTAAAGCCTGCCGTTCCTCTCTCTTTGATGTGTGAATCCTTTATTCTTTTGCTGTAGTCTGCTGTGTGTATTCATAAAAAATGATGCCTTGATATGTTTGAGTATGCAATGCCCTCCATAATTATAGATACCCTTGGTAAAGATGCCTGAAAATGCTGATAAAAATAATTTTGTCTGTTACTGTAACAAGTCTTGTAAATAGACTAACCTGACATAAAGGTAAGGTGTTTTTTTGTTTTTTTTTTTTTATAGAGTAAAGCAAATATGATTAGGGGAAAATGCACTAAAAATTCATTTGTCAGAAAAATTAGCACACCTAGGAATTTAAATTAAGGAAAAGTAGTATGATGGTAGTAATGTGGTCCAACTCATGTCACTTAGTTGCCTTGAGAATGATTCAGGAACATTCATTTGCAATTTGTCACAAGCCTGTTTACTTGCAAATCAGGAAATGGATACAAGTTGGGGCAAGAAGTTAAAGAAACTCCAGTTTTTCATAAGACAGCCTGGAAGAAGATGATAGGCTATTTTGTCAGCAGCTACAGAGAGACCACCATAAGACTGCCATGCAAGCGAACTGTTTAAAAAGTTATGCCAGAAAGAGGTCTTTCCTATCTTGGACTTTTAACTGGGACTTGTGCTGGGGTCAGACCAAACAAAACCAAAGGAGCTCTTTCACTCCAAACACGCAAGGTTGGTTTGGCGTAAAAAAATAAGGAGGACTACTGAGAAAAGTACCCAATACCAAGCATTAAATATGGTTTAGGGTCTGTCCTGCTGTGAGGCTGTTTTTCCTCTAAAGGCCCTGGCAGTACTGTTTGCGTACATGGCATTGTGGATTCCAGGAAGTACCAAGTAAAATCTCGCTCATGATTTTCTGGATTAAGTTTTATGTTCTTTTCATGTGGACTCCTGAACACAAGTTGCATCATTTTAACAGATCACACTAACAACTAGTACCGGATTCAGATTTTTTTTTTTCTGAATACAGTGGTGTGAATTGAATTATGTTGTAGACTGAGTGCATTGCTTTACCTATAATTATAGTTTTTAAATGTAATTTTATAAGCTACTACTAACTTATCAGACAAGCTAATATTTTTTTACATTTGAAAATGTATCATGAATGAATATGTATCATGATGTAAAAGGTAAAGAGTAAAGGGGGCATTTGGCTGACGCTTTTATCCAGATCATTAGTTACAGGGATAGGGTTAAGTGTCTTGCTTAAGGACACAATGGTAGAAAGTGGGGGGTTTGAGCCTGCGACTCTGTGGTCTTCGGGGTCACAGGCATGTGTTTTACCCACTAGGCTACTGTGTTTGCCTTACTGTTCAAAAACTCACATGCAGCCCATCTTTAATTACTTTCAACTGTAATTGGCAGGATAATGTTTGTTTCTTCACATTGTGTTTTGTGCTCATTTTTACCTTGTGTGTGTTTCATCATCGATATATCTGTAATGTAGTGGAGTATGGCACAGGCATGTTTGTTGTTACCAGACTAGAGATGCCTAGTTTTACTCTTCTAGTATCTAGTCACTGTAGGTTTGGATGACAGAAATTTTTGGTCCTTGAAAAAACAAAAGTCCAGAGTGAAATCTTAGTTTGATGTTTTATCATTGTACCTCTGAACAGCGGCTAATAAGAAAAAAGAACTTGTGTTGTTTCCATTTCACTTTTTTATTATGAGACAACCAGCAGGAGCATCCCCCGTCTGGATGCTTGAGAGTGAAATCCACTTTATATAGCATTCTTCCAGCCCTAATAGACACGGATCACTATAGAACAACATGAAAATAACTGTTTAGAGAATAAAACCTGATGTATTCTCATGTATTGTGTATTTGCTGTAATATCCCTGCATTGCTATGCTACCTTGGCCCCACATGATGAACACACCAGATTAGAAAGACAAAACAAATTGCTTTGAAGGATCTACCACCTGGCCTGTAATGCTGGGTGTTGTGTGCCATATCATCCACCCACAGTCCTAGAGTGGGCTTTCGTGGCCTGCCAGGCCTCTGTGATTCACACTGGCCCTTTTTGATGATATCGTTTGTGCCGCAACAACCTCTGGCTGACCTAGGCCTGTGTCACAGCACCCCTTAATTAAAGCCAGAATCTTGCAGACAAGCCTACACACACACACACACACACACACACACACACACACACACACACACACACACACACACACACACACACACAC
>JBBPCY010072170.1:0-11250 GCA_037974405.1 Brachyalestes nurse | reverse complement strand
ACTGAAAAAACTGAAAGCAGATCTGAAATCAGCATGAAAAACTGGTTTAGAAAAGTGTGTTGTGGTTTCTGATGATTCCAAAAAAGACTGTTTTGTTGACCTGTTTTTTTTTATAAACATTCTACCATCAACTAATCTTACCATTATGATAACATTATTAGGTGCAGCAGATAAAAGACAAACATGTTTTGGATGACTGTTTTGATTAATCTGTAAGTAAAAAATGTGTAAACATTATTTTTCTTTAAAACTATATTAACAGGCTTGTTGTTTTTAATATCAAGATAAGGCAGGAAGGTTGCAAAATGTAAAGATATATGTTTAGACAAAGAACAATAATTTTACTTCAAAATAACATATTTACTCTTCTACTTACAAACATGAGCTACCAGTCTCTGATTGTTAAACAGAAGAGTTGTTTTAATGTGCAAACATGATGGAGGACACAGGAGGTCTAACACTGATCCCAAATCAACACTCTCTTTCATCCATATGGCCTTGATTATGTTCTGTCTTTAGACTCTCTTTCTTAAAATGCAACTCCATTGTCCTGCAGTGTTTAGAGACTCAACACACAGTTTGCAAAACTTGTCTAAATATTTAAACAGGGATCTTTCTTTCTTTAAGATCTTGTTGATTTTAAACCCAGACAGAGAGTAGCCGGTGTGTAAGTGTGTGTAAATATGCAGTGGTTGAGGAAAGAGCCGCTCCCTCAGAAATGCTTAGCACCGCTCTTAACTATAATTCACAAATCGATGGAAGTCTTTTCATTTGATTTGTTGGGGTGTGTGTTGGTTTCCCTAGACAACTGAGTAATTAAGCGCAGTATAATGTCAAAGTGTAGTGCTGCTTTGACCACACATTCACATGAAAACACTAGTGTGTATTCAGGCCTTTGTCAGATGGTTCCATGTCCCTCTAAATCTCTGGAGCCCAGTGGTCCTGTGAGCATTTTGGTTCTTGCAACAGATGATCATCTTGTCCACAGAATCTACAACTAAAAACCAAAATTAATGAATAGGCTTGAAAAACTACAAGGCCCCATTGGTGGTGTGCAGGACAAGATGTGATTTTATTGTACCAAAAAAATAAAAAGACAAATTAGTAAAACTGGAAAAGAACACTGAATAAACAACAGAAACTAAAGAATCAACAAACTAGAAAGAAACAGACAATGACAAATAGTGAGATAGGGAGAAAAACAGACGTATACAGGAAAATCACAGACAGAAATAATGGAAAAGGTCGTAAAACAGGGGTATTAAAAGATTAGGGTAGACAGAGAACAGCGGTGACAAGGTGGGTTCATGAACAGACAGGTGTAGGCGCTAAACAGGAGGGCAGGAGAGGGGTGGGGCTCAAGACGAAAATGAAAACAGAAAGCAAAGGAAGCAGGGGCATGGCTGGGAATCAATATATAAACAGAAAGCATGTGTTACAAGTAAACAGGGCATGATAGAAGAGCACAAAACAGGATGGAGAGTGACTACTAACTACTAATGATTAGTGAGGCGTGGGAATAAGATACTTAAGTTGTGTCTATGACATAGAAAAGAGATAACTCATTCTGTTCATATCTATAACAACTGAAACATTTTGTTCCCATGCCTAATTCTTGGCCACACCTTACTAATAAGTATCTATTGAAATGACAGTTTTATTCATTGCTAATGATCACAACTCATTATTTGACTTGAATGCATCACTAAGTCATGGCCATGACTTAACTATTTTGTTCCCACCCCTTAGTACCTACGCTATGTCATGGCCACAGACTGACCCGAGGGGCCCATATTCTACCACCCAGTATCACTTGTGCCACTCAGGAGCCTCCAAGTTGCTGCTCCATTATTATAATTGCATATCTTAAGTACCAAGCACTATCCTGTAGTATTATAACCTACAGCCTCATTGATTTTACATTGTTCTCATATTTAGTTCATCACTGTTCCCTCACTATAGTACCCAGCCTGCATGGCACAAATATGCACACTGCACAGTGGTTTATTAAGAAAGGATGTCAACCGCTGGGCCCCAGTACAGTCATTAGTAAATAGTATGTAGATGCTCCCTGTTTTCCTTCTGCATAAGGGGCTACGGGAACAAATATTCTGCCCTCCTGAATCCGCTGAATCTCTTATTATCTCCTCCTGAATCTGCCACCTTTATTGCCACCTTTAAGATACATGAGAAGGGAGATTACCTAGTGTTCAAACCAGACAAAATCCGCCCGTAGAAACTATTGCAGCAATCCTGTAGGAGTGCTTGCACCCAGTGCCCATTTTACCTCAGCTGCCAAAAAGGCCAGCTGGGGCCTCTTTTAATTTTTTTTTAAAGACTTAAATGATCAGATTTTCATCTTTCTGGGGACAAGTGCTGTGAAGGAACTAAATACATGAACACACCCACACACACACACACACACACTACATACCCCCCTCCCACACACACACACCACATACACACACACATGCAAATACACCACACACACACACACACACACACATGCAAATACACCACACACAGACACACACACACACACACACACGTGTGCACACACACCACATAAACACACAACACAACACACACACATACACACACACACACACAGTCTGCATAAATGCCCCACATGTCTGTATATCAGGTGACCAGACTGTCTGCTGGCCTTGGTTGGCTTATGGCAGACTGAAAGGAAATACAGGGTGCGTTGAACGTGCATGCCTGGAATTTCAGCCTGACGAGACTCTCTATTCGTTCCTCTTTGTAGGGTCAAGGGTCGTCTTATCTAAGCTTTTGCTGTACTGGTCAAGTCTGTATTGGGACCAGTGAGAAACTACCAAGCACAAAAAGTGTTCAGCCGACTGTGAACCAACTGATTTGGATCTAGTATTATTCATAAAAAAAGCACAAAGACCTGTATGAGTCCAATTTAACCCCTCTTTAAATGTATCATTTTTTTCTGTGTAACATATTTAAAGAGCCCATATATTGATGGTTCATGTATATACACACTGTTAATGTTTCATAACTTACCACAGACTCCCTAGCTCATCCTATCCATTTATGGGATTCCATAAAGAGCCCCTTCTGAATTTACTGTTTTTGTGATGTCACAAAAACAGTGCTTTTACACATGTCCACCTGTTCCTGTAGTATTGTAGCTACACATATTCCAGCCGAAGTCGTGTTTCAGCCCAGCTTTCTGAATGAGTCACAATACAGAGCAGACAATCAGAACAGAGATTCTTTACAAATACAGTAACCCTCCACTTTAATGCGCATCAGTAGTTGCGGTTTCAGTCCAACACGGATTTTTCTTGATAACCGAACTAATAATTGTTCACTGAAACCCCGCACTAATGCGGAAACTGCAGATCCTCCACATTTTTTTTTTACTTTTGTGACGAACGGGCCTCGTCCGCCTCATCCGGGCTGGCAGACAAGGCCCTGACGTCATGTTTTTTGTGTCAATATATAAATATTCATACATTTAAGTGCTAAATTATTAAGACAAATATAAAACTAATTTTGTAACATAAATATTAACGTAAATTCAGCTATATTTCCATATAAAAAAATAACTATCATTTTTTTTTTACTGTCTAGAGAACACAAAGAAAGCGTGTCTTGGGAAGGTGAAACACAGCTGTACTCAGAGGCAGGAGGTTTGAAAGTAGCCAGTCCGAGAACGTTATTTATTTCTCCTTGCTGCTGATTGCCTGCCCTGTGACGCTGCAGTACAGAATTTCCCCCGTGGAGCGTCTCGAGTGTTCTCCTGTTTTTCATTTAGTTCTTCTTAAAGCCCTGTATTTTTATTACTGTAAATTAAATTGATGTATTACTGTATTTACCTGCTTATACCAAAGAAAATGAGGGCATATTCAGGGTTTACATTATAAAAATAGGCATTTTTTTACCACATCACAACAACGTGGTTTTTCACTATACACGGGTGCTCTTGGAACGCAACCCCCACGAACATCAACAAAAACAACTGGTTTAACGGCTAAGAAAGATTTTGGGATTTTATCTTAAAAGCAATTACACCATTTTTGTTACATAAGTGGACTTCAGAAAAACAAGAAAAAAACATTTTTAAATAATGTTTAAATAACATGATATGTGACTTTGGCTTCCTTCGTTCCCTTCTTTATGAATTTCAATATGTACATCTGTTCTTTATCACGCATGTCATGTTTTACGATGCATTCTGTTTTTCTTAGCCAAGGACACCTGACATTGTTTTGACACAAATTTTATGGAAAACCTTGCTTCAAGGAATCACATACATCTAAGGTGATTAAAGAGCCCATATTCTACATTTTTTCTATATATTTTTTAATGATTTGTTGAAAGCTGATCGTCATTTGTTGTCCTTTGTTGAGTAATGGTGTTGTGGTTTGAAAAGATGGAATTTGTCATACAGATTTTGTAATCCATCTGATAAGTTAAAGATTTTTCTTTAGTCTGCTAGCTTTCATGAGGTTGAAATTTTTGCGCAAAACATTTTTTACCTCAAGCAAATACTCCCAATAGCACAAAGTGACAAATAATTTAAAAATATCTATTTTTTTTCAAGACCCACCAGAACATTGCTGTTTAGGCTTTAAGGGGGCCCAAGGTTTAAATCAAGGTGTCTTGGATTCCCGAGACCCCCATATTGCGCTCCCTGGATGTGATGTCACAATCGCAAAATTCAGATCTTTAGTATCCTTTAGTATAAATCAGTATAATTTAGTATAAAGTCCATGTCTGCATTCTAAGCTGGGGAGTGTTTACATACTGCATCATACATACATTTTATTTCACAAAAGCAAGCGTTTTTCAGGATATGGGCTCTTTAACGGAGCCCGGTGTTGAAACAGGCAGCGTGGTGGAAACTGCCCAGCTGTTCAGCACTAAAATGCTCCGTCATCTCCTCGACACGCTCGGTAAGAGAAGGGTGTTGGTGCTGTGGCTTTGTTCTGTCTCATCTTTCCCTTTTTCTCTACTCTCTGAGGGAAAGATGTATTTACCCTTCTCAGCCCACCCCCAGCTCCTCTGACAGGGGTGTAATAAATGGGCTGGGCTTCGATGTGGGCAGCTGTATCTGGTGTGGGTGTTTTTTTTGTGACCCTCTTCGCGTGGGACGCTCAGTCTTGCTTTGTTTTTTCAGCTGTGGGTCAGGGGACGGGGGCTGCGGCACCAGGCCACGCGTCTCTGATTCAAGATCAGTTCTGAGCTGCTCTTATGTGAGTTGAAGGGTGACCTTTGCTGGTCTAAGACCCACGAAAAAATCATCTGAGAGATCAGCGCTAATCAAGGAATATTTTTTTTTAATTTATTTGTCCTTATGTTAAACGAATGCAGTTCCAATCCTTTACTTAGGCCTTTTTCTTTAATAAAGGACCCAAATAGTGAAAATTATGTCAGTAGTGTATTTGTTTAAGAACACACCATTCACCCATTGCTATATGCAAACCACAAACATTAATTAAACCAACCCGTTTTAAGTTAATTGGTTTCGGTATTTCCCAAAAAAACAGTGTTTACATATATCCTATTCATCCTACAGCAGTTTAGCTCTGCCGATTCATGCTGAAGTTGTGAAGAGCGCTTCTGGACTGGTACAATAGAAAGCAGCCCATGTGTTTTCAGAGAGTTATGGTAAACAGATGATGGTAAAATTAAGAAAATTTAATAAAAAATGACTTGCTTTGGGGCCTTATAACAGCCTACTGTAAATTACAGCCATGAATGTATTCCCAAAAATACATTTTAGGTACCTTCTCCAAACTACCTATAACTACGCTTACCTCAGAAGTCAGGCAGTGTTTTTGTTTAAACGCTTCATGAAATAACTTTCAGTGAGGGAGCTTTTACAGACATAACACTCTAATGACGTCTGGATACATTCACCACCTCAGTGTACAGTTCTGACTAACAGAAGATTTTACAGCTTGTCCATTTAATTATGCAGGAATTTTGAAAATAAGTGGAATTGGGGAATTAAAAGATAGGAAAAAAAGCTAGAGCATCTTTAAATATGAAAGTTAAATTTAAAATCAAAACGAAAAAAAGAAACAAGCCTCTGCTAAAGCACTACAGTTGTTATAGAAGGATTGCGGGGGAATACCATCACGGCAGTGATGAAAGAAGAACGTGTGCGCCCTGATGGGTCACGTCTGCTCGGATACGGCTCCAGGAAACTCAATCCGTGAGCCTATAAGTCTTACTCCAGACTGGTATTCCAAACAAGGGTGTGTGTGCGTTCTTGCTATCTGTGAAAACAGATTAGGATCATTTCCCATTCAAGCTAACCAGTGCCATGAAATCTGAGGAGCTCAGAGCTACAAATCTGTGAGAAAGCTGCTCTGAGACTCTAAAACCCCAACAAACGTGTGGCAGGCTCCTTTAAAGTATTGAACCTACAAGCCAAGTGAATCTCTATGAATGGAAGAGAACATTCTAGGATTCTAGTGTGAATGAGCAGAAACTGTAACATTTGGAACATTCAACAACAAGGTAAATGCTTGAGAACATTCTAGAATGGTGAGATGTGATGAGGACATTCTAGACCAATTTGGAAGGGCCTAATTCTAGAACAATGTGAATGGGTTGTGAGCGAATTCTAGAACAACATAAATGGCAACAAGATTCTAGAACAATGAATGGATGGGAAGATATTTGGAAAATATGAATGGATGAGAGCACTGTAGAACAGCACAAATGGGAAAAGCACTCTAGAACAATTTGAATGTTAAATCTGAGTGTTAAATCTCTTCATCTCATTCACACCACTCTAGGACGTTGTCCTTCATTCACACTGTCCAAGAATGTTCTCATCCATTGACATTGTTCTAGAATTCTTTTATCCGTTCACACGATTCTAGAATATTCTCATTCATTCACACTGTCCAAGAATGTTCTTGTGCATCGACACTGTCCAAGAATGTTCTCATCCATCGACACTTTTCTAGAATCCTCTCATCCATTCACACCATTCTAGAATGTTCACACTGTTCTACAGTCTACGTTTACATGTGAATGGGGATAAGATTCTAGAATGATGTAAAAGGATGAGAAGATTTTGAAAATGTGAATGGATGAGAGCCTTTTAGGACAGTTAGAATGGGGGAACATTCGAGAATCCACACTGTCACATGTGGACCAATCACAATCGAGGGGAATACTTAGAACAAATAAAGTGGTAATTAAGAACAATCACAGGGTATTTCTCAAGACGAGGTATCTCAATTATAGACTCTCTTCTTGGGAGTTTGGACCTGTAGCATGTTCAGCTGGGGAGGATTCAGCACATTTGGAACTAAAGCTTTCTTTCTGACATAACAGTTCAGCTCGGCCTACGTTTTCATTTAATTAATATCTACAATAAAATAACATATAATTAATTCAATTGCCTTTTTTATTTAAAAATGTATGGATTGAAATATTCATAAAAGTTAGATATTCATGATGTGGGTCTATTAAACGGCCTGTGGTGGGAAATAACTGTGGGAGTTGTGACTTAGGGTGAATAAAACATTCAGAAAAAGGATCGGGCGTTTCACAAATCCAAGATATCACAATTACAGGGAGGAACGCGCCCTTTGCTCTCAGAACGAAGGAGGCAAGTTCTGTTCTGTGTAGCTGCCCGATCATGTGGCACAACACAAATACAAACCACAGTGTCATTTTGACCAAAAAGACATTGTTTTGTGTTGAAATGTTGCTTCTATTTGAAGTGCGCTGCCAGATTTAGTCATGAAGTTTGCACTATGGTAATTGCTGGCCTTTCAGAACATGTTAGTTCCATTAGCTTTGTAACTCTATGGCTAAAACTAAAAAAGAAAAGAATTCAAAGGCACCAAATGTGCCTTGGATAATGGACTATGTTTGTAGTGGGGTGTGATTTACACGATGGAGAAGTATTCCATCATTAATACATTTCGTTTACTGGAAGATATTTTGCTTGGATTTTTGTATTTTTATAAACGTCATAAGAAACACAGTGATATCAGTGTTGTGTCTCTGCTTCATCTAATATGAAAGGAATGCGGGGTCAGTCAGGCCGAGCAGCAGCAGGCTTAAAGCATCCAGCACGTTTTCAGTGTGTGTGTGTGTGTGTGTGTGTGTGTGTGTGCCAATGAGAGAGTTACACCACCACAGACAGAGTCAGATCAGTAACATTTCCAGCTCTTGGTTATCAGCTGGGGGGTTTTGGAGGTCATTTTAGAACTGAGTGTGTGGCTGGTTTAGGGCAGTAATGTGAGGAGGAGAGGAAGCACACACACACACACAAACACACCCACACACCCACACACACACACACACACACACACACACACACATAGTCTGCTCTTCATGTAAATAAGAACTGGTGTGTTTTTTCTGCCCTTTAGAATAAAACCTGTAATGCTTTCTTTAAATGCAGGGCCCTTTATGACAGCTGACTTATGGTGCTTTCCCACTGTCACAAGAACCGTGCTGTACCGTGAACAAAGGCTTTTCTATTATAAATAAAGTGACCCAAGCCGAACCCGAGTCACTTGATGGCAGGGCTGAAAGCGCACCGCAGCCAAGCCGACTGCATCACTGCTTTCTGATTGGTCGAAATGTTTCATCACAACATGGAAAGAGGCCAAAAACTGTCCGTCCAAAAAACAACAGTGGAGGTACAAACTAACAACTGGGAAGTACAAGCACGACTGTCTGTTTGGGCTGAAGATAAATTTCAGTGGGAGTTTTCTACGACTCTAACAAATGTATCTTTAACTCTGTGAGAAACGTGAAGGTGATCCAAGACATCACTAACAAGCTGGGTTAGGTATTTGTCGCACAGCCAAAGAATGCCAAGAAAAAAAATTCAAACCTCGAACAAGACTATAAATGATAAAAGACCACAATAACAAAAGCAGCTCCGACAGAAAAACTTGCCGCCGGTTCGACTCCATGAGTGTGACTGGCCACAAACTGTGTGGAGAGAATTGAGTCAGAAACTGAGATACACTGGAACATCAAAACATTCAGTGCCATCACAGTACAGTTTAGATACAGCATGGTTCCTGTGGTCCTATAGAAAAGTGCCTCAAATACATGACATACCTTGTATGATTATACTGTGTATGTACACATGAATGACTACTGTCTCGAAACATTGACAGATACACAGAAAACAAGTACTACTGTTTTGAGAAGTAATGAGAAGAGTTTCTGAATGATGGCTTCAGTTTGAGGTTTACAGTTTGTATGCTGTGTATCTACTCCTGTTCGTGAAATACCAGTGTAAATGTTTGATTAGGATACATTTGATATAGAGGCCACTTTACTGGGGTTAGAGATTTTGCAATTAGCATTTCACGGATGCCGGTTCATGAGATCCTCAATGAAATGAAGAACCCGGTGCTGAATTATGTAGCAAATACTTAAAACTTCAGTTCATGCAGTGTAAACATTGCAGTCTTTCAAATTTCGCTTTCATACATAAACGATGTTGCCAGTCGGCCGCTCTCCGGACCCCTCCCTCTGCGGGTTTTCTAAGACCTGATATAAAAGAAATGTGTTCATTTTTGTTCTCTATGGTCTTTTACATGTGACGCCGCATTTTTTAAAACCCCAGTAGTGGTTTTTATTATTACATGTTGTTAAATTACAGTAACACAGGGACACCAAACAAAGCTCAGCATGACGTCTGACACCTATAAGTAGTTTTTTTTTTGCAGTATTACGACAATTTACCATTTGTTACGCTTCTGGCATGAACCTGTGCCATCTGTGTTCTAAGGGTTGATCTCACATGAAGCTAATAAGTTATGTGGTAAAGAGAGTGAGGAATTCTGGAACTGGCCCCAGGTCACAGGAGGTCAGGAGGTTAGTGAACCGTTGAATTCAATCAGGTGTTACAGCAGGGAAAATAACTGTGTGTGTGTGTGTGTGTGTGTGTGTGTGTGTGTGTGTGTGTGTGTGTGTGTGTGTGTATGTGTGAAGGAGGCACTCCATAGACTGGGAAACACTCCTGAATTTAGCAGTGTTATAATGCGGCCCATTAAATAAGGAAATACTGGCTGGTTGGCTGAGCAGCTCAGAAGATGACGGACTGGAAATAATCACACATACCAGTTCTTACATACTTGATTTGGTCGCATGATTAAATGAATAATTTTTTCGTGTATAATTGGAAAACAGCTTTTGCATTTCACATCTGTCCAGCTCCACTTGAAAGCACTGTGGAAGTGCGGAAGAGGGAAAATATCTGGCAGTCAACTGTCTGGAATATTTAAGCCGCTTTGATGTCTGTCCATGCTACTTTCATAGCCTCAAATTGTAGCTTTGACAGGAAGAGAAAAAATAGCAGTTAGTTAAAGAATCGCTGAGACAAAAGTCATTGTAAACTCTATATATCAGAGCACGCCATCTATCCAGACAGCTTCAAAAACAAAGGAAAAAAAAGCAGAGGAATTCATATATTACATTTGCAAGTTTGCAGGGCTGTTCAAGTGCTTCGGACCAGATGCCAGCGACATGAGCACAGATTTTACATCTGTGGCCTTTTACTTCCACAGAAGCTTAAACGTTTAGGCCGTAATGATGATCTTCATGCATGTAAGTGAAACCCAGTGGATTGTATAGCGGTGTTTAATGCTTTTTGGGGAAGAAAATCTTTTAAAGTAACATTATATGTATGTTCTCATTGTCTGTGGCCTGTTTTGAGTGGAGTCTAGCTTGTTATATGGTCTGCAGTGAAGTCTGTGGTGTGTTGGAGAGTGAAGTGGGGTCTGTATTGTTGAATGAGGATTGGGTCTGTAATGTTCTCTCTTCATCTCAGGAGAGCAAGCGGTCAGGACAGCTGTTAGTCCTGAGGGAGACTGAGGTCACCTGTGATCTACACAGGAGAAAGAGCTTGATTCTGCATGTGGTCTTAGAGTGGGATCTGTAACAACTCAAAAAATGGGGGTCTGTAATGTCACCCATAAAAATTATTTGGGTTAATCTGTAAAAAACGAACGGCACGGACCCACGCCAAAGCACTACAGATGGTAAATAGAAAAGACTGCCTTATTTGTGTATTGTAATTAAAAAAAAAATTTAATAATAAACCCAACTGGCGTTTTAAAACGGTGTCACATGCAAATGAACATAAAGAACAAAAATGAACAAATTTATTTTAGGTTTTAGAAATAAACAGAAAAAACATAAGATCTCTGAACCCGGGAGAACTTTCAGGATAGTCTCCGCCCACAAGTGGGAGGGGAAAACCCGCAGAGGGAGGGG
>JBBPCY010072169.1:0-7500 GCA_037974405.1 Brachyalestes nurse | reverse complement strand
CGTGGATGGACCAATGGCAGCGCTACGTCAAGACGGTGTGTCCGTGCTGGTGGTTTCTACTGGTCGCATTAATTATCAGCTGCTCCGTAATGTCGTGACTCCGCCAATAGAGACGCACCTGCACTTCGTAGATGTTGACCACATAGACATCATCACTGAAGATCTGAGACAAGCCATCATAGGTGTGAAAGAAAAACACGCACACAAACACACATATACACCCACACTATCCAGTTGTCTGTTAGATGAAATAACAAAATCAGTGGCAGATTGAAAATGCTAGCCTTCACTCTCCCCATTAAAAAACACACACACACAAATTCAAGCTAGCTAGCAGTTCAAAATAACTGATCCTAATAAAATATCTGCTTTTGCCAATCAATCCCTAAAAACCTCAAAATTACACAGTCACTCAAACGTCCGTGTGATAATTCAACACGTACAACTGCAATGGAGCTAAAGTAGCTAATAAGTGAAAGCCAATGTAAGAACGTAGCCAATAAGAAGAGGTTAAAGTAGAATTTTAAAAAATCATAAAAAATTTGAAAATAACTGATGAGAGGAGGCTAATGTAGCAATGTAGCTAATAATTTGAGGCACTGTAGCTGATAAGAGAAAGCTAATGTAGCGATGTAGCAAATGAATGTAGACTGTAGCTAATGAGAGAAGGCTAATGTAGCAATGCAGCTAATAAGTGGAAGCAATGTGGCTAATAAGAGTAGGCTAATAGGATTTTTGCTAATAAGAGAAGGCTTTCTGCACAACATCACAACAGTAACGATTACTTTTAGACCAAAAGAATCCTAAAAGAGAAGGACACATTTCTAATAGACCTTGGATGTGTAGATTTGCTGACATATCCTCTGGATATGCCTCCACCTGCAAACATCTGAATCATCTTCAGGTCATTCTGCTGGCCCAGATGTGGCAGGATACTAATCTGCTAATTGAGGAGCACCATGATTGCTGCCAATCAAACATCTGTCTCTGCACTAACGCCACAGTTTATTTATAGTGCAACAGATGGTGCACTAACCTGGATAAACTCTGGCTCAACACGGACACGCCAGAACACATCAGAGCATAATTTCATCTAATTAATGAAGATTCACTGCTAATTTGACAGCACCCAACTGCTTCAACCCAGCTATGTTAAAACACAATCCTAGCATTGTGACCACAGCTTTTTTCCTAGATCTGTTTTGGATGCTGTCCTGATGTTTCCTTTGATCAGGAAGATGAACAGAGTGCTTAAGAAGATCATAGCGGCACTAAGATGAAGGCTATGCTAAAAACACAAACATGAACAAACAATTGTTCTGTGATTTCTACCACACACGTGATTTTACTCCATTATCATTTCTGATAATGTCTGGTGTCTCACTTGTTTAGTTTTGTACTGGAGCTACGGAGCTAATGCAGTCTTTTAGCAACTATCTTCATGCAAACTGTTCAGCTAAATCAACATACGCTACATTCCTACTCAAATAGACTTGCTTATGTGGTCTATTACATACTGTTATCAAATCAAGCAGGTTTATAGTAATTTCTGCCACTTACACAGTACACAGTGAAATGAAACAACATTCCTCAAGGACCGCAGTGTTCCTCCTGGACCGCAGTTTTGCTGTTGTTCCTTTCAAATTTTGCTTATTTGTAATTTGTTTGCTACAGTATACTTAGAGCTCCAGAGCTAAACTAAAACAAAAGGATATTTGGATACCAAATGAGCCCAATGATCTGACTGAAAGGCTGTATTCCGGTGTATTAGGGCATGGTCTTAGGTTGGGGTCAGTGTTGGAACTGTTTCTCAAATAGCGGAATCAGAGGAAAAGTGGCACCATAGTTCACCTATAATAGTAATAATAACAATAAAACTTCTTGTGTGTTTCCCTCAGAGCTGATCCGAGCGGAGCGCCTGCAGGTGCGTGACATTAGAACCCGCAGTGCAGTGCTGCAGTGGCGGCCCGTTCTGACCGGCGGTCTGGGACACTACGAGCTGAGATTTGGTTCCGATGCTGAGGAGCACCGGCTGGACCTGCAGGCGGAGCGGAGCTGGACAGAACTGACCGACCTGCAGCCTGACACACACTACACTGCACAACTCACAACACACACGCTACACGGCCGCAGACACACACTCACCACCAGCTTCAGAACACTGTCCGGTGAGAGAAAGAGAGAGAGAGAGAGTTGCTGATACACAATCCATTGCCCTCTCTAACCATTTTTCTCCTTTCAATCTTCTTCAATCTTCCACAACCTTTTTTTATTTCCTAATTTTCTTCTCTCTATCCCTTTCCTCCTCCAATCATGTTTTTCTCTATCCTCTTCTTCCCTCCATCATGTATCTCTCCATCTTTTTCCTCCCTCATTCTCGTTGTCCCTCCATCCTCTTCCTCCCTCTTTCATGCATTTCTCCATCTTTTTCTTTACTCATTCTTTGTCCCTCCATCCTCTTCCTCCCTCCTTCATGTGTCTCCCCATCCTCTTCCTCCCTCATCCTCTTTGTCCTTTTGTCTCCTTCCACCCTCCATCATATATCTCTCCATTCTTCCTCATCATATTTCTCCTTCTATCATTTTGACTCTTCATCATTCCTCCATCATTTTCCTCCCTCCTTCACCTTCCACCCCCTATCTCTTTCTCCCTCACCCCCTTCCATCCACTTCTTCCATTCATCCTCATCCTCTTTCCATCCTTTCCTTCCTCTCTTTTGCTCTTGTGCTTGTTCTCTTTGTCCTGCAGAAGTGTTGGGTCCAGTGTCGGTGACTATTTCAGAGTCTGGTCCGGACCGTGTGAGGGTGAGCTGGTCTCCTGTGCAGGCGGGTCGTGTGGATCAATATCTGGTGGAGTTCGGGCCGATACCCCGTGGGGCCGTGCGAGCAGTGACTCTAACAGGGAGAGAGAGCAGCACCCTGCTGACTGACCTGTACCCTCACACTCAGTACCTCATCACCGTCACCGCAGTTCACTCCTCCGGCCAGCAGAGAGCGATGTCTGTCAGGGCCTGCACACAGGAGGGTGAGAGGAGCCAGATTGGGCCTGTTTGGGTCAGACTGACCAATGTGAAGCCCCACAGGTTACCCAGTTAAACGATAGGAAAATCAAACAGAAACAGGATTGTTTGTTCTGCTGTCATGTGATACATAATAGCTTTTAATTTGCTTATCATGAAAAATATTTGTCCCATTATACAAACAATGTATTATATACAATATAAATGATAAAATATTATCTAACTTGCTAATGCTAGTGCTGGTTAGGTGCTTATGTTGTTCTTCTAGACAATGAATGTAGTGATCTAGCTTAGCTAGCTGCCCATTAGGTTATAAATAATTTGCTACCTAGCTAATTAGCTGTGTGCTTTTTATAGCTACCCGGCTATTTATGCCATACTATGGATACTAGCTAACACTAGCCAGATGTTTAGTAGTAGTAGCTAAGTTGCCAAATAATTAGTATATAATTGAATGATTGTTGATTAATTCAGTAGCTAGTGTTTGCCATCAGTAACTAAAAACTAAATCACACTAAACTCAGGCTCCGTCCCAATAGCTGGCACACCACATCCCGCCAGGGCAGGACACTCAAGAGCAAAACACGTACAACCAACAAACACAGTCTTTGTTCGATGCTGTAAAACAAATCTTTACATTTGATAGAATTGAACCACTTGACACGTGTCAAAGCATCGCCGGCAAACGACCCTGCTGTTGTTTTGGTTACATCCCTTTATAAACCATCTTTATTGAGCATTTATCTTTACCTTTATTTGTTAATAGCAATTGAGGCGAAGGTTGTCTCACTGACCAGGAGATAACATTTTTTTATTTTAAAAAAATGGACACATTTACATTAAAGAGATGTCAGACTGTATCGCAGTTTTTTATCACCACTGACCTAAAACACAAGAACAATTCATAATACAAAGTAACATCTGAATTTTAGTGTGGAATGCCATTGTATGTACCCAGTCACAGAGTCAGTGTACTCCTTCAGACAGATGTGCTGATTGTAGGTAGGTGTCTCTCTGAACACATTCCAGTCTGTGCCCTGAAAACAGTCCTGCAGAGCTGATGTGGCTCCTTCGAACCATTAAGGTCTGGCATGAAGGAGCGTCATCAGGACTGTTTTGAGAGCACAGACTGAAAAATGTGGGGGCTCCCTACAATCAGCATAATCTGGACAACATCTATTTACAGTTTGAAGCTTCAAACTACACACCAGCCAACAAGTCCGCACCCTCCCCTGGAGAACGGGCTCTCTATCTGACCACAGCTGATGTGAGAAAGACACTGTCTAAGGTCGACCCACGGAAAGCTGCAGGTCCAGACAACATCCCAGGACGTGCGCTTAGAGCAGACCAGCTGGCTGTTCTCTCTGACATCTTCAACATATCCTTGAGCCAGGCAAGCTTCAAAAAGACCTCCATCATTCCAGTTTCCGTATCAGGCAGAAGTTTTCGTAGCATCGAGACAAACACAGCCAGGTTCTGCAACAGCTTCTTCCCCAAAGCTGTCAGATTCCTGAATTCCCTGTCGCCACCAACTCCCTGTGAAACCCTATCCAGTGGCCTCAGCCCCCTCCCTCCAAGGCATGGGATTCGGAACCATTATAGCACATGCCCCCCCCACTCTTCAAAATCATTAGTTTCGTTCCCCCCCACTCTTTGTTTCTTTGACAATGGCTGAGACTTTGCACGCACGCGGCAACCGATCCAACAAACACCCCAACACACCCCCTGCTTCCGGCGCCTCTGCTCCAAGACACTGCACATTATTACGCAATGCCACTTTGTACTTTGTACACTGCTATGGACATTGGCATTGTTTGCACTGAACCATTTGCACATATACGCTGAACATACAGTATACTGTATACTTGGTGTCTTTGCACTGCTCTATACTACCTTAATATATATCTGCTGCTTTCTGCCTCAATATATATCCGCTGCTTTCTACCTCAGTATATATCTGCTGCTTGTCCTCCTAAATGTTTGTTGCACTGATGTTTTTTGTGCTTTCCGTGCACCTGGGACTGTTGGAATCATGTTGTGTATGTGGACAATAAAAGTCAACTTGAACTTGTCGGCCCAAAAAAAACTCAGCGAGCAGCGAGTAGAATTTATTAAACTCCCCAGTGAAGAGTTAAGTGGCAATTAAGACTCTTGCTTGCTGGGCCTCCTCATTTAATTAATAAATGATCTTAATAAGACTGCATTTATTAAGGGCTCAGATTAGCTTAATTAAGAGTCTAAATTAAGTCCTTTGACTGTGTTTCAGTTCTGCCAGGCCTGGTTGACCTCCAGTTGACCCCTGTGGGGTCAGACTCTGTGAAGGTGGACTGGAGGGGACGTCCTGAAGTGGCTGGACTGAGGGGCTACTGGGTGAAGTGGAAGACAGGAGAGCAATCATCATCATCAGTATCTTCGCGCTACCTGCCTGCTCAGTCTCTCTCCACCGTCCTCACACACCTCAGTCCCAGCACGCGAGTGTGTGTGTCTCCAGTCTATGGGACGGCGCAGGGTGAGGGGCTGTGCTGCACTGCACATACTTACACAGGTGATGCAGGATTCATGAATGAATCACTCTTCAATGAATCATTCAAACTAACAAGTACTAATGATATATATATATTTAAATACATAGGTGTCTGTGTGTATGTGTGGGCGTGTGTCGTCACTGAATCGAACATAAATCATTCTATATGCAGGCTGGCCTTCAACAATACACATAATTATATACACAATTATGCTATAGAAAATGATTCCAGTAAAGATCAACTCTAAACATCTCCTGGGTTGTTGTTCACACACACACACACACACGCACACACACACACACACACTGCTTGACTGTGCCACTCAGGAAGTGCTGTGTGTAATGAAGTGCTACACACTTTATATAACTCTCTCTCTGTTTCTCTCCCTCTCTCTCTTTTTTTCCTGTGTCTCTCCAGCAGCAGCAGTGGCTCCGTGGGGTTAGAGATGTTTCTGGCAGGAGGAGGAGGAGGAGACGAGCATCACTGGAGAATCTGCATCATTCCCACATCAAAGGCTTCCCAAAGATGCTCTCAGCATCGCATTCAGTGCTGCACAGATGTCTGCGGCGTCGCGGCATGGCAATTCTTCCGACTACGGACTGGACTTGTAACAGAACTCAATGAGTGGCTGCTGCATTCTTTCATCAAACGCCTGAAAAATGAGACTTTGTAACAGGTATTAGGGAGAGACAGACTGAGAGAATATTTTACCAAAGCAATTTTTTTGAGTGTCCCTTTAAAGCATCTACCCATTGACTTCTATTATAAGTGAGTTTAGAGTGTACCTGTTGAAGTGATGGTCAGTGGTTAATTGATCGTGTTGTACAGATGCAGAAGATACTGGTTAGGATTAAAAAACTAAGAGTATCATTTTAAGATGGTTAACTTCTGACATCAGTCAGTAAAGAGTGTCTCAAAACAAAGTGAACAATCTTCATTCTTGCTTTTGAGCAGAACGGTAACCAGAGTGAACAGTGTAGATCAAAACAGGAGCACAAAGCAAAGGTCCAAAGTCAGCAACAAAGAGAAGAGACAAAAAAGATTCATGCATTGGTTAATAAGATTTACATGCACACACACACACACTTTCATGTTCTGTTACCTGTACTCACACTTTTCTTGTTGTTTTCTGTGCCCACTTTCATTAAGTGAGCAGCAACCGCTTACACACACCGCCACTCAGTGGCCAGTTACGACATTACAGCCTGAGCAGATTTGGTGACGTCACTGAGATTTGCGTTTATAACACATCTGTAACTGCTTTTGGAAAAAGGGATGGACAAAATCAGTTTCGTACAGCCTGAAATGTATTTGAACTGTAATTTAATATAATAAATATCTCTTTTTTTGTTAAGTAACACTTTACGAGCTGTCCTTTGTTGAAAGACTTAAATATCAGGGTTGCTGACCTCAAAAGGTGCAACCATACAAGCATACATATTTGTAAGAAGAAAAGTAATTAATCTCATCGGGCATTGGAGAGACTTTCTGATGTTGCCAAATGGTAATGCATAAAGTTATGAATGTTGGAATGCCAAAGGTTGTGACGTGGTTTTGTTTTTTAAAAATGAGCAACCCCCCGACTATACGTTCCAAGAGCACCACCTATAGTGAAAAACTGTGATGTGACGTCAAGTTGTGATGTGGTAAAACAAAAGCTAAAAATGCCTATTTTTATAGTGTAAACCCTAAATATGCCCCCAAATAGGCTCCCAAAACTCTGATTTTATTTTAAACTCAGCTTAATATATTATCCTTAAAGAAAATGTAAAGGTAAATCTGTATTCGTACTGTACAGTTTACACTGAACTCTGGCAGTGCTAGAATGTAAATAAAGTTGTTATCCCTGTATAGACTGTACTGTAATTCATGCAAGATTGTTTTCTTTGGTATAAGCAGGTAAATACAGTAATAAATGAATTTAATTTACAGTAATAAAAATACAGGGCTTTAAGA
>JBBPCY010072168.1:0-11251 GCA_037974405.1 Brachyalestes nurse | reverse complement strand
GAGGGCGTTGATTTTTTCAAATGCATATGCAAGTTTATTGATTTTGCTTTATTTATTTATTTTTTTGCAGAGTTGTTTTTAGCTCCCTGTGGGTTGAACAGTGAAGTGTATGGCGATAGCTGACACATCAATAGTGAAGTGAAGATAGAGAGAGAGAGAGAGAGAGAGAGAGAGAGAGAGAGAGAGAGAAAATGAGAGAGGGAGAGAGAATGAGAGAGGGAGAGAGAGGGTGCTGGGTTCTCCTTCTCCTCAGAGGAGTTTTTTTTAGTTTTGTTCCTCTCTTTCGTGATGACGTAACGGGATACCACCTACGAAACTCTCGTGCATATTCGCAAAATGCTCCAGAAAACACACAAAACTGAAAAACTCTAAAAACAACCCACAATAACGGCTACTTGTTATTATTGGCAGCACGAGATATATATATATAGTAACTGCTAATAACAATATATATATATATATATATGCCTATCCCTTTTCATTATTACTGACTCATTACTAAAATGTCACATAAAATAATTATAAAAAGTGTTAGATATCTACCGCGCGCTGAAACATCGAAGGAGTATGTATGTATGTATGTATGTATGTATATATATATGGAATTATATATGCATTGAATGTTACAGTAACAGTCCTGCGGTGTGTGTGGGTGTGTGGTTTTTTCATGAAAGCGTAATCCATAAAAAACCCCTTACACCGAATCGAAAGAAAGAAGGCAAGAAAGCGCGAGATATAAATCCCGCCGGTCACACACACTCTCACACACTCAAACTCACTCACTCACTCACACACACTCTCACACATTCAAACTCACAGCCACAGCGAGACGAGGCGCACTGTCCAACTGAGTGGTGAGTGGGGAGCCGGTCAGGGTGGGGGGAGCCGGGTCTGGGTCGGGGGAGCGGGGTCTGGGTGGAGGTGCGGGCCAGGGTGGGGGGAGCGGGGTTTGGGTCTGGGGAGCGGGGTCTGGGTGGGTGAACGGGGTTTATGGTGTGTGTATTCAGACTCACCACACTCAGACCACAGGTGGGCCACAGGTGATGGCGTGGGGGGAGCGTGAATTAGACATCAAATGATCTTTTAGAGCAAAGGAGAAAATTTAGTGAGAAAAACGTTAAAAAAAAAATAGTGTGCTTCAAAAAAGAACGGGCAGATAGTGGGCTTCAACATTCAGGCTTCACGAACAAAAATCTTAGAAATGGGCCATTTCACTATTATTCTGATGGTGATTATGATGATGATGAAATTATTATTTTATTATTAGTAGTATTAGTAGTAGCATTGTTATTTTATTATTATTATTATTATTATTATTATTATTATTATTATTATTGTTGTTGTTGTTGTTGTTGTTGTTGTTGTTCTTGTTAATAATAATAATAATAATATCGCTAGTTACTACTCCAGCTTCTATAACATCATTTAAGTGGCCTTTAACATTTAAACTGGTCGTTTATTTATTTGTTGTTTGTTTGTGTGCCTATTCTTCTCTAAATTACTATACAAGTCATTCTGAACGAGTTTTTAGCAAAGGTGTACTGGCGTCTAATTAATTCAAAATGTATTATATATATATCATTTTGAGCAACATTTAAAAGTGTGTGTGTGTGTTTCAGATGGCCTGCAACAGCGTGCTGGTCTTGGTCCTGCTCTCTGCTCTGCTGCAGGGGGGCTGCAGTTCCCCTCTCCGCCAGCAGAGTGCGCGCTCCAGCTTCTCCAACTCCCTCCGCCTGACCCGCGCAATCCGGAGTCGCGTGCTGCAACTGTTACTACTTTATGTAAGAACACAAACAAACAAACTACCAGTATCTCTCTGTCGCTCTCTCAGTCTATCTGTCCACCCATCTTTACATCTATCCGTGTATCCATCTGTCTGTCAGTCTCTCTTTTATCCCCCAATACAAATCTAAATAAATATTTTTACTCATTCCAGTCTTGTAACACATTCCTGTAAAGCTAATCTTTCTCTCTTCATGTGACAGAAAGAAAAGCAGTTTGGCGACAGTGAGTTTGAAGACAGGCGGCTTACGCTGAACACACTCCCATCAGCCGCCTTCAACTATCACACCTGGCGTCAAATGCAGGTGTGTGTGTGTGTGTGTTACTGATGATAATTTGCAAACACAAAACAACATGGCAATTGAATATCAGCTAATGCAGAAGGTTTTAATCTTGACTCCATTGTTGTGTGTGTGTGTGTGAGAAGGACATTGAGCGTTTGTCCATCGCCTCTCGAGACCTGAACACTTTCTGGACGCATTTGGATAGTCAGCGTCAGAAACTGGACCTGGACAAGGACGAGGAGAGAGAGAGCGGTGAAGTGAGAAAGACACAGAAGAGAAACAGAAGAGGGCGGCCTCAGCTCTCCCTGTCCCAAACCATCCTGGCAATCCAGCTGGATATGAGAGACCTCATGAGTCAAGTCAACTCTCAGGTACACACACACACACACACACACACACCTTTTCTTTTAAGATGTTTCCATGGCTTAAGTTAATGCACATGTCATATGCACTATGCACATGTGAGTAATCAGAGAAATAAAGCATCCTCTAAAGGGAATACATTTAATTATAGCATTTTTAGTGCACAAGTTCTATTTATTTGCAACGTTTGACATAATGGGGAAAAATTAAATAAAATCTCAAAACTATGCATAGCCCACATTCTGTTTTTTTCCCCAGTATGATAAATTGAGCAAAAAAACAGCAACTGTGTATTTAATTGTGCAGAAGTGTGTTGTAGAGGATGTGGAATCAAAACATGTGGTTTGCCCGTGGGTGCTGAAACGTTTGCATATGTAATGTCCTATAGTTATTACATATATGCATATACATGCACACACACATATATGTATGTGTATGTGTGTGTGTGTGTGTGCGCATGTGTGCGTATACACTTCATTTAATTTTTCTTTGGGACATCATTATCATTACATATACAAACAGCTGTATGCAAATGTTTTCACAACATCATTTTCAGATTCCGACCTGTTTCTTGTAAAGCCAGTTTAGACTTGCTCTTGTCTTAACAATGACTAAGTCTCACACTGATCTTGCAAAATAGGGGATAGCTCAGTGCTCAGAGGGGCATGTGCTAAAAGTCCACAGGAAGTTTCAGGGCTATTCACACCAGGACTTTTTCCTTTCCCGCTTTCTAAATGATCCTTAGTTACACTTACACCAGTCTGAGAAAATTACATGGGTTTTGAGGTCATTGGCATGACATTTTTTTTTTTTTGCTCCTGCCGTTATTTCTTTAATTGCTGAAGCTAAATTTCTTCTGTCTTCCATATGCAAATGCATATTATGTGTCTCTCTGTCTTTTAGAGTGTCCTGAGTCCAGCACTGCACAGTTTAGTGCTAAGTTTGGCTCAGCAGTTGGTCTAGTGCTATGTATGTTAGAGCGAGGTGAACACTAAACTGTGCAGTGCAATAAAGGATTAATGCTTTAAAGCTTGTAGGGGCCATTACACTGCACAGTTTTGTGGACTCCTCGCTCTAATGTGCATCACAAAGCACTTGATGATCAGATACTAAGCCAAACTAAACACTAAACTGTAAAGTGCTGGACTATTGGACCCACAATGCACTTACCGATGGAAGACAGAAGAAATTTACCTTTATCAAGTGCATTGCGGCGTACATTAGAGCAAGGAGTAGACTAAACCAATTAGAGTCCCACTAGACAGTCCACAGATCAGCACAGAGCTGCACGGTGACCTCTTGCAGCAGAAACGAATACATAAATAACTATTTGATTATGCTGAATACATATTTACACACACATATAGTAGACTGGAAATCTGGACTGTCCATCAGGAACTAGGCTCAGAAACTGTAGCTGAAAATATGGTGAAGTTCCACACACGTGGTTTCAGCCACCATTCTGTAAAATCCCACATTCATTGTGAATGGAAAGGCCTAAATGACTGATGCTCAACGTGACATCCTCATGTCTCCACAGCTGGCGAACATGAAGACCTCAAAACAGGAGCCCACTACCGATTACACACACACTTCATCTCCTACCAGCGCATTTTCAGGCCCAGCACAGCCCACCCCGGCACTGCAGAGCCCTCAGATCTCAGAGGAAGCTTCAAATCCAGCTGCTATAGCTTCCCAGACCTCCTCAAGCCCCGCTTCCAGCATGTCCGGGCCTCGAGTGTCCAGGTCTTCGAGGTGGGTGTCCCGTCTGGAGGGTTACGTTATTCTCCGGGATCTCGAGAGGTACCTGAGCAAGCTTGCACGGGACTATACACTTCTGCGGGGCAAATACTAGGATGTACACACACACACACACACACACACAAATGTGCCAATCCCACTGCAACACACACGTACCTCAAACTTTGTTTCTAACTTTATTTATTTGTTTGACTATACAGTATTTGAAAGATTATTTATTTTTAAATCACTATGACTTCTATTTTTTTAGCTTCACTTAGTCCTCCACCTTAATTGTCCTCTATTGGACAGCTCGAGATGTACTCCTAATATTTCAGGATATTATATTTTATCGTTTATAACTTATTTTGAGCTTGACTGACCAATTACTGTTGAAGGAAGTGAGGCAGCTATGGCGTGCGAGAGCGAATCCAAGGTGTGCTCATATGCAGGCCATGAGTTTCTTGAGATCGTTCTGATTGACTGAAGGAATTCAGAAATTTTTCCAAAATGAAAAAAATAGACGTAAAACCCCCATGGGACACTTCTTGCTCCTTGTTATTGAGGCTTTGAAGTGCTCGATGTTTTTAAAGCCGCTTCCAATGTGACTCATAAACGACAGACATGCTTGAGCAACATTCGTAGGTCCGAAAAACAACTTTGTGCAGATCATGCGAATTAGATATGTATATACACCCACATTTCGAAGGAAAGATGAGTAAAATTTCACTCAAGAACTCAATATTGGCTCATAAAAGGCTAGTTCCTGAACTTTCATGAATGCACCACTTGGATTCTCCTTGGAGCGCAGGCCTACAAACGAATCAGGGATGTGTTACTAAAGACTAGTAGGCACTTACTTCATAACACTGTGAATTGAGAAACTGCACCAAGTAAATGTTGCACTTTGACCGTCCAGCCCGTGTTGGCAGATCGTCTTGAATAAGGAAACAGCATGTTACACATTTTAACACTTTAACAGATATTTGAAACAGTTATTTGAATTAGAGAACTGCTGTTAAACCCTTATACCCTGCAGTTTGATTCCTGACTCTTCTAACTGCCTAACTTACTGACTGAGTCACTCACTATATGAGTGCTATATGAGTAACACACACAGTGCTGGTTTCATAAACACTGATTAAGCCCAGTCTTTTACTAGACTGCACTTAATTGGTGTTTCACCATTTTTGATCCCTTTTTTGGGGGCTCATCTTTTTCATCTGTGTCTGGCTCATAGTGTTCAGAGGGTTAAAAGAGAACTAGTCTCTCTCAGTTCAGTAGGTTCGCGACACCATTACATGAAACCAGGATTATTTTAAGTGCCGAAAAGCAATGCAAACAGAAAGCAATGCATAACAATGTTGTTTCGGGGAGCCGTCCGTTGCCATCTGTCATGGTGAGAATGTTACGGGAGTTCCGCCCCAGCGGTATTTCCCAAACAAACCCTGACTTCCTCCCTCGTGGGAACCTGCCAATCACGGGACAGGGCGAGCGGCGGACACAACATTCTACTTCCCCTCCCTCTTTCCTGTACTTTCCAGCCTAGTGCTCCTATTTATTTGAATATTTATTGTTTATTTATTGAAAGTGTTTTTTTTACATTATTGATCAAGATCAAGATTGTTATGTCACTTTTGTCTGTGAAGTTTTATAACCTTGTGTACTGTGTGGTCAATAAATCTACTGAGCATTCAGTCGTGTGTGTGTTTGGGTGTTTCTTTGAAAAAGAGTATTTTTAAGGAGGAGGGGTGCATGAAATGAGAGATGAGATTGCAAAAGGATGTAAATGGTTGCATTTCTGCATAACATTGTCAAGCCATGCTATCCAGCTCACCTATCTGTAATCCAACATTAATCAAAACCCAATTATATAAAATCCAATTATTCATCCAACCAACCAGCATTCATGGGGCAAAAGGCAGAGAAACACTGGACTACACTGGGAATTTCAGTGTTTCTGGTCTGCCACCTCTGAACAGACTTTCTGGCCAACAGCTAACTCTGGGAAACCTAGTTTACGTTGCAGTCTCTCAGTTGTTAGGCCTACTCCTCCTCTTATCGGGGTGTCTCTGACCAGCCATACAGAAAAAATGATTGTTTTGCAGCACATATGTAAAAATGCAACACACCTTTCAACTCTGCTGCTCCTCATCATAGCAAACTGATGAAGTAAACTAAACTTGTGTTTTATTTATGCTAACTAGTACAACTAAAAGTTAGTAAAGGCTCAAAACTGCCCTCTAATGAAGGAGATGACCCGGGGAACAGTGTTGCATAGGAAGGGTTTGTCAGCTGTGGCTCGTGCATTTACTTTAAAATGCATCTCAGACCTTCTCTCGAAGTGGCTGGAGTGATCAGATTCAATTCTGTTTAAAATGAGTATTGTGTTTTTTCACACCTGCTGGTGGTTAAACCCTATCCAGATTTAATCCTGACACTCAAGGCACATAAAACAAAGCTAGTTACGATAGTTATAAAAGTCAGATTGTTTTTTCATGGCCATGTTCTTGGCGTTATTATTGTAGAGCAAATGTGTGGATTCTTGACCCTGAAATATCCCTCAAGAGGCCCTGTTTACACTGAATCTGGATTTTAAGCATTAACCAAAATGTTCAATGACTTGCTAATGCTTTGAATATTTGAAGCATTCCAGAAATGTAGGGTGACCAGACGTCCTCTTTTCCCCAGACATGTCCTCTTTTTGAGTCCTGCGTCCGGCCGGAATTTTAGAATTGTCCAGGATTTTGAGCTGCCTAAACGTTCGTCACGTCATGGTCATGTCTCATAAAAGTCCAGAACGGCTGTCGGCCCGAGATGCGCATAAAACATATCAACCTCCACAAACCCCCCCACCACTCGGCATATCCCACCAAGAGACTCGCCTGAACCTCTGTACATCTCGGCCCAGCCCGGTCTCACGAGCTTTTATGCAGCCATCACGAAATACAATTTAATCAAAATACGTGCTGCGATCACGATTTAAGTTTTTTTTTGTGCAAAGACAACGCTTCACTTTTTCGAGCTAAGACAACGCTTCAGTACCATATGCATTTTCGCCAGTATCTGCATTATCTACAAAATAACACTGTAAAACAAAGAGAGGACACTCTGAATAGTAAAGCATTTTAAAAACCACCGTCACCACTTCTCTGATGTTAAACCACAGACTGCACCTTCCAAAAATGGCCAACCAGCATATATAAAGGTTGAAACCTGCCAAGATGAGGAAGATTGTTTTAGGTTCTGTCGCCGGTTGAAGGCTGAATACACACTGCGAAATGTGGCTCATGTCCCTCATTTAACAACTGTGAGAGGTTATGAGCTCAATGAGTGAACTGTGATACACCTACAAACTACTAGAACAAATGAGATCCTGACAACAAGTGTGTAACAGACAGCTAGGAACGATATACGACGAATCTGAGCTAGGATTGGCCAGTGCTTGGAATGTTAAAAACATTCCAGAACTGTCATGCCAAAAGAAATTCCTATTCTTGTCATTGTTCAGGAGGAACTAGCATGTGGTCAATCAGCTCATTCAGTTGAATTCAAATGTAATTCCACTTATAAATGATGCAAGGCAATTTTGTGACTTTATGTAACTATATATATGATCAACGAATATATTGAAGTTTAAGACTAAAACTGGAAACAAAGAGTTTCCAGCTGCTTCCGCCTGCATTTAGACTCCATTTAGATAACGTCAGTTATCAAAATGCAGAATGTTTATAAGGGTGGCTACAGAACCGCCTTGTTCATAAAGCTTCATAAGGCCTCATTACAACTGATATAGACCTATATAAACATTTATGAAGTTTATCAATGTCATTTGCCAGTGGGTGGGATGGAATGATAGAATGAACAAAAGTAGCCTTTTTGACCTGAGCTTGTAGGAATAAGCCTTTAAAACATTCATGTAGGCCTTTAATGACAGTTCTCATTAAAGGTTTATGCATGTGTAATGTAGCCCTATGAATGCTACCCTTCAGTGAAGTTTTACTACGTCCTTTATCAGATTTAGCAGAAAGAATTTGCTTCCGTTTTCTTAACCATAGTTTCCAATGTTACTGTTTGCACTGATTCTTTCCATTCTTTTATGGCGTTGAAAAGGGGGCTTATGGAAAGGTGGAGCAATTCATACAAATTCAGGAAACAAGCTGTTTACTGTATTTTACTGTATTAAAACAATCCGTTTCCCCACTACAAGATACTGAGAAAGGTGCAGTATTTTTAAATAAAAAGGAACTGAAAGCAAAATTACTGGAAATTTTCCGGTCATATAAGACCAGTGAAGTCCTAATGATTAGCAGTCTGCATTAAATTACACAGCAGGAGTAAAAGTGTATATTAATAATAATTAATAGAATAATAATTAGTGTGTTAATTTTATTAGTCTTCCTAAATGTTTCATGTGTGAAAGTAAATAAACTAAAAAAAAAAAAAAAAAGATATTAATGGTGCATTTGAAATTATAGCTGTCAAAACGAAACGTACAAATATCACTTCAACAGTAGTCCATAAAAAGTGGTTTTGGTTTATAAGTAAGCTGCAAAAGAATAAAAAGAGGTGTGGCTTTTGTGTGGTGATTGGCTAACGCCGATTATTCTTCAGCAAATGATTGGTCCACAGCAAAAACTCGTCTTCGTAGTGAGCTGTGATTGGTCGAAACGTGATCATAAGCTGCTGCTGCTCCTTGGGGCAGTCTGGAAAAAACAGTTTGGAGAGTGTACTGTTATTATTACAAAACACTTTTTAATCTATATTTCTGCACTGTTTATATAATAATAAGGATAATAAGAATAATAATAAAAAACCTAAGAATGATAGTGTTTTATTCTTATTCTTTTAATAGCCGGAATTTATATAGCCGCTTCTCATCCGAGCCTGAACAGAATTTCAATGGAAAATTCCAGCACTGAGACGTTCTTTAACATCTGGTGCATTGTGCCCGTATTCAGACTGGTGATCGGTTGATAAGTGGTAGGAGTAGTGATCATTTAAAAATGCTATTTTTGTGGTCGAGTTGCCTCTATTATGAATGGGGAGAGAGAGTGGAGGAAATTAATTCAATTTAATCAGCCAACGAACAAAACTGCAAGCTTTTCAGATTCGTTTTTAGGTGAGAGCAGTTTGTTCCACGCATTTTCAGCGATCCTTAACCATAGATGGCTTGGTAAGGGACAGTATGTTAACTTCCCCTTCGTGGCTGAGTGGTTAAATGCAGCGTGCTGAATGAAGAGAGTCAGAAAAGGCAGGTCCAATACTCCACAGATTTATTTTAGTGAACTTTTTTTCAACCACGCAATGACATTTCGCATTTAGTTGTTCTTTCACCCTCTTAACCTTTAGTTAAAGTCTAGTTTAACAGAACCATTTATATGTTGTTTGAGTGGGTGTACAAACGTATCTTACCACAGCCAAGTGTCCATTTTTGGTCTTGACCACTCTTAGCTCCGCCCCATGGGTGAAGTCAATCACCCCCTCTTTCCCCCTGGCTATTGCAAACCTTATACTGGGAGAGAGAGTGAGAGAGGCAAGATTATCCCTTTATTATTACTCTATAAATTCTACCTCACACACAAAAGCACACACTACTACTGTCTACTGTATTACTGTCTGTGAGGACATTCCATTCACTTGTGTAATACTGTCTCCCTCAGTGCTAATATAACTACACCTAAACCTCAGTAACCAAAAACCATCTCAGTATCCATCTTTCGGCTTTTGCAATTTTTTTCATAAAACCTTGAATTTTTGATAAAAACAAATCATTGCCTAATGAGGACCCTGCAAAATGTCCCCACTGTTACAGAAGTTCTAATATCCCTGTCATTATGAGGACATGTGGTCCTCACAAAGACATCAATACACACACACACACCTGTCCTGACTGATGTTGACGTTGTGAATCTTGTCTGCCATGATGGCGAGTTTGGTGATGGCCTCGATCACATGATCGCACTGCAGCACCAGGTCGCCCTAAACACACACAGGTCAAAAGGTCACAGGCTGCCAGTACTCTTAAGCTCAAAAAAGAGTACCAAGAGTACGACCGTCCTCACCTTCTGCTTACTGTCAGCAGTGGGTACATGCAGGACAAATATTCCATCACTGAGGGAACTGACGGAGATGCCTACAGACAGAGAGAGCGAGAGAAGGACAGATCATATTAAAAATAGAAAATGGGACTCGACTGGGACTGTGAACACCCACGGATCACAAGACCAAGAAACGTATGATGCAGGAAATGTATGATGCAGGATGGGAAAAATCAACGCATAACCAAATATCATCACTTCACAGTATATGACATAACTCTCTGCCGTAAAGCGGTCCAGTGATGGTCAGTACGGTCAGTTGGGTGATTTCCCTGAACACCTCATTCAACTCAGAAGTTGTTAAAGGTTGAATCTCAGTCACTCACTAGATGAGTATGTAGTGAATCAGTATATCATACACTGATTTCCATAATAAATGCCAATCTGGGCACTGACTAGGTCTCTGGTAGGAGAAACATGAGTAGGAGACACTGATAACCCAACACAGAGGCAGAGACTAAACCGACTTCTTGTGTTGTGTTTAGTCTTCTTGTCATTTTCTTGTCACTTCTGTCCGACTATAGATCTACGCTTTTGACATCTCTGCTAATCTTCAGTTCTTGAGCTGTAGATCAGGTAAAATAAGTGAAAGTAGAGCATCAGGTGATTCATTCAACAACTGACTAACCCTGTCATGTCCAACTGGAAATCACCCTCAAGACACAGTATCATTACCTCACAGTCCCCCTTCCCTAATACCGAACTGCAGTCATTACGCATATTGCTACATACTAAATGTTTCTAGCTACACTGTACACTGTAGTTAATATGTATATGCTGCTTGCTAAATGTTAAATCATCCAGTAGTGAAGTTGATGCACTGTTATTGTACAAGATACTTTCCCTGTAGTAGACTTTAGTCAATATTGTTTGTTTTATATCAGCTTCCACTCTTCTTGGAAGGCTTTCCATAAGATTTTGGAGTTTCTGTGGGAATTTGTGTCCATTCATTCTGTAGCATTTATGAGGTCAGACACTGAT
>JBBPCY010072167.1:0-11251 GCA_037974405.1 Brachyalestes nurse | reverse complement strand
AAACCAGGTTTCTGATGAAACTACAGTAATACTGAACTTCCACAAGAACACACTGATATACTGAACACAACATCACTATTTACTGTAGAGTGTAATTTGTAGTTATTCATTTGTTTTATTCAGTATATTTAATAACATTCTTGTGAAAAAGCAGTGTAATCCACTCCAAAACTACTAGTGTACTTCAAAATTAGTGCACTCCTAAACTACTAAACTAGTGCACTCCTAAACTAGTGCACTTCAAAACTAGTACACTCGAAAAACTAGTGCACTTCAAAACTAGTGCACTCCAAAACTAGTGTACTTCAAAACTAGTGCACTCCGAAACTAGTGCACTCCAAAACTAGTGTACTCCAAAACTAGTGTACTTCAAAAGAAGTGCCCTTCAAAACTAGTGCACTTAAAAAGTAGTGCACTTCAAAACTAGTGCACTCGAAAAACTAGTGCACTTCAAAACTAGTGTACTTCAAAACTAAAAATTAGTGCACTTCAAAACTAGTGCACTTCAAAACTCGTGCACTTTTAAAGTAGTGTACTTCAAAACTAATGCGCTTCAAAACTAGTGCACTTTAAAACTAGTGCACTTCAAAACTAGTGCACTTCTAAAGTAGTGTGCTTCAAAACTAATGCGCTTCAAAACTAGTGCACTCCAAAAACCAGTGTACTTCAAAACTAGTGCACTCCAAAACTAGTGCACTTCAAAACTAGAGCACTTCAAAACTAGTGCACTCCAAAACTAGTGCACTTCAAAACTAGTGCACTCCAAAATCTAGTGCACTTCAAACCTAAAATCTAGTGTACTTCAAAACTAGTGCGCTTAAAAACTTGTGTACTGCAAAAACCAGTGTACTTCAAAACCAGTGTATCAGATTAGTTCTGTATGTAAAAGTATCAGGATTAGTTCTGTGTGTAAAAGTATCAGATTAGTTCTGTGTGTAAAAGTATCAGGATTAGTTCTGTGTGTAAAAGTATCAGGATTAGTTCTGTATGTAAAAGTATCAGATTAGTTCTGTGTGTAAACGTATCAGATTAGTTCTGATATGAGGGGTCATCCAAGGTATAAGGCACATGAAGAATTTTGAGTTTATGTGATCCGGTTAACGAGATATGAGCCAAAATGTAATTAGCTTTGTTGAGCTCCACCTAGAGGTGAACATATGCCATCTTTTGCTGATGTCCAAAACTTAGTGTGTGTGGTGTGTGACCCAAGTTTGGTTATGTCATGATGTTGACCTTTGAAGATAGTGGCTTCAGAGTAAAAATAGGCCACTCCCACTCCATATGTATTCATGCGTAACATAAAAACGATTGCATAAATCAAAAATCTGCTTCAGTAACTTTTTGCGTCTATCAGCGTAGATGATACATGCCAAATTTGGCGTGATTTGGAAAAACGGCCTCGGACAAGTTAACTTTTGTAGGTTTTGCGGTTTAGCCAAAATGCGGGCGTGGCCATATGGAAATCGGAGATATACATTTGATGCAATACATTCTAGGGAATAAGCAGTGGAAAGAATTTTTCACGTATCTGTTAATGTTCCAGAGATATGATTGCAAACATACACGGGCCCTTTACAGCGCCACCTAGTTGTCGACATGTGTTATTTCAAGGATTTGCCATCTGACACACAGACCTGGCCAGTCTCCCAAGGGGTTTCATCTTGGCACGTTTGGTCTAGGCTGCAGTCGAGGTTTTACATAGGGAAGAAAAAAATAAATAATTTAAGCAATTACAATAGGGTTCCTGCGTGCTTGGACCCCTAAATAGGGAACTCACATACATGCAACCAATGACTAAACACCAATAGGTGATGAGTTATGATCCATCATACAGTCTCCTCACTAGTGAACATGAAAAGCTTTGCAACTGTGTTGCACTAGGCAGTGTTTTATGGTATGATTTCAGAATATAAGTATGGATTGTAGGAACAGCAGTATACTGAAGTGGGCCATAAGAGCAAAAAAAGCTTTGAGAATTTCAGAAATTAATTTGAATTGTAAACACATTTTTTATGAGACATTTTAATGGAAAAATTACTTAGAGAAGCTAGTAAGAGAGAGGAACAGCGTGAACTGGGTGACAATGAGGGGTTTTGCCTAATGTAAATGAAATAGTTCAAATTTATTCTATGAATATTTTGAATATGTTACTGTACCAGAATACTGACAGTGTATTTGCTTGCGTGCTGTATGTAAATATTTTCAGCATGGATAAAATAACTAATTTAGCAATGTTTATGTACTATTGGCAATAACTGTGTTGATGTAACATTTCATTCTTTTGGAAATGATGGGAACATTTAAATAAAGTCAATCAAATATGCTACATTACTCCAGAAGGGGCCTGCTTAATAAGGGTACCCGTCAGTCAGTCTCCATGTGAGCAGAGTGGGTGGGCACAGAGCACGATACTGAGTGATTCCCCTAATACCTAGAACTTTATCCCCACTGCAAACACAGGCTATTCTCACTGCCACCTCTCTTGCATTTGGCCTAATTTTTTTAAAAAGAATACCAATTAAAACTGCCCTCATTTTTCTTCTTTGTTTGACTGGCTCAGAGGGAGGTTTGCCCAAGCATAAAATATTCTGAGAATTTGCGTTAAAGTAGCATAAAAGCCCTAAAGTTCTGAGGCGTTACATCAAGAGTCCCTTGAAAAATACAAAACATGGGACTGCAATATAAACCACATATCATACTTACGACACCAACCTACCAAAGCAGAGAAATATTTTACTTCTAATGGATTAAAATGTGCCTAGACTGGTCAGTCCATGCAGTTTCTATTTCTTGAGTTGCATTTTACATCCATGTTACACTTTAGGGAAAGGATCATAGATTAATGCTTTGTCTTTATACACCAATGTCAGTGAAAGGAAAATGAGGAAAACGAGCAAACACAGAATAGTGTGTAAATAAATTTCAGTGCTGATACTTCAGATGACAGAAACACCATTGGAATGATTGAATGTTGACTATACAATGTATAAAGTGATGAGAGGCAACAACATATGCATACATCTGACACATTAAATCACTGATACATACTATACCCACCCTGGTCTCTCCTCCTAGACAAGATGTTGCCTTTACCTGGTCACCTGTCCGGGGTGTTTTAGTGCCCTTCACTCTTCGAACCCTGAGATTTCAGCAGCCCCCACAATCCTACTTAAGATACACAGCTCAGAAAATTAATGAAAGAACATTCAGTGCAGTGCTTTTGCAAATTAAAGCCCATTTACACCTCCATAGTTTTGCAGTTCTGGATACTCCAAAACTGTGCAACATGTTCCTACTCGGTCGCACTGCTCCTCCAAGGACCATCGTCTGGCTCTGCCATCCCTACACACAAGGCACACCCAGTCCAGACTCTTCTCTTTTGTCATTCGCTGCTGGTGTAATGAACTGGCAAAGACCCTCTCTGTCTTCAGAAACCCCCTGAACACTTTGTTCAGAGATCTCCTCTCCTAATGCATCTCCTGATGAACGATCTTCTTCCACACTGCCTGCACAACGATTTTAGCACTTGCAACTCCTATCTAGTACCCACACTTTCCTGAAACTTGAATATTTCTTCAAATTGTAAGTCACTTCGAATAAAAGTGTCACGCACACCAGTCATGTGACGCGCATGGGGAAGCGGAAATGATGTGCATCACACGGTAAACAAGGAAATGGTAGGTATTGGTGCTCAGTCATTGAGTCTCCTTGGCCAGCTCCACTCTACTCGACTCGACAGCTCGACCATGAGTACTCCGGCCTTTCTGACCTTCTTTTCACTGAGCGTGTGAGTGAGAACACGGGTTCCTGGTGGGAATCTCTACTCTCTGCTAAGAGTGTTTCTCCTAATAAAGAGCATGCTCTACCAACTCTCTCGCATATATCTGTGTTTGGGTTCATTCACTATGCTACACTGGACTAACAGTTTGGCCAGGTATGTGTCAAAAAGTGTAGTGCACATGACTGTAATGTATTGTAATGAAATGTCACTAGTATGTGCCTTGCAATCTGATTCGATGTTTACCACATGCCTTCACTCAAATACACCCAATACCCCTGATGCCTAATTAGATTGAAACTTGTTGGCTATATGGTGTGTAAAATGCAAATCAGCTCATACACAACTAACTGGCTACTTTAATCCTTTTTCCCTGTTCTATACAAACGGAAATCATAATTTAGCATAACATTTTCTGTGTTTTATCTGTTCATGGTGTGTCTTGGATTTACAACTGCATTTTTACGTGTTTAACACGTCCAGATATAACAATCAAGTGTAATGACCAGGTTTAAACAAAATCTATATGTCTTCAGTTCATGAGTAGTAGGAAAATGCTAAATGCTTTAATGCTACTGAAACATAGAATGGCGGATTAATGGTGACCTTAATTATATTATATATTTTGTTATATATTATGTATATTATATTACCCTTGTAGCTCCAGTGCAAAACTAAAGAAGCAAACATCAGACTTTCAAACTTCTCTTGGCTGATACATTTTCAGTGAAAACTTGGTATGCTTGTGTACATTCAAATTAAGGCTCACTTGTGTTGCATCTGTATATAATTGTTCTAAGTTTACCTGTGATGGAACTCCTCTGGTGTTCCACAGGTGGATTTGCACTGGAGCTCCACTGGTGTTCCACACATCTCCACTGGTGTTCCACAGGGCTCAGTCCTTGGACCCCTTCTCTTTTCTTTATATACTGGTTCTCTTGCATGCAGATGACACCCAGCTTATTCTCTCCTTCCCCTCCAGTGTCTCCACCCACATCTCAGACTGCGTGGCTGACATCTCCTTTTGGATGGTGGCCCACCACCTCCCAGCAAGACTGAGCTTCTCTTCATCAAAGGGAGTCCATCACCAAGCCATAACCTCACTGTTTCTCTTGAGAACTCAGTTATCATCCCCTCAAAGAAGGTAAGAAATCTTGGCGTCGTGCTAGATTAAGATCTCACTTTTTCACTACAGGTTGACCACATCTCCAGGACATGCAGGTAGGTGGAGTCCCTCACTGTCTTTAAGCGTGAAGACCCACCTCTTCAAGCAGCACCTTGGTGACTAACTAGGCCTCTTATTATTACTTATTCATTTCTCTTCCTAATATTTTTTTTAAAAAACCTTTGGGCACTTACTCTCTTGACTTCATGCCTTTCTTACTTTAGCTTTAACTTCTTTTCCTTTAACCAACCTTGTAACGGTATGTACCTTAGCTGGCAGTGACTTGGTTAAATAGCAGAAGTTGATTTAAGTATAGCATTTCAGGTTGAAGAACAGATGAGGACTACTTGAGGACTAATATATGTCACTCTTAATTAGAGCCTGCACTAAATGCTGTAAATGTAAATGCAAATGATGGTTAAGCAGGTTTCTGATGAGTGAATCTCAGGTAGCAAGGACGCTGTTGCAGCACCAGGTCAGGTGGGGCTACTGTTTTGTTCATTATTGCAGGAGTGGGGTAATCGGATTCATGCATCTTCCAATAAAATCACAAGTGACCCCACCCCCCTTTTAATTTGCAATCTTTCATTACATTAATTACACACTTTCACGGAACATAAAATCAGAATTTTGACTCACAAGATGCACATGTTCTCTAAAAAGCATATTGTAACTACCATTGACTAGCTGGAGTCTCTTTAAATATATATGAGCAAATATGACACTGCATTCCAGAAATTGCTCTGTTATTCCTAATAGGGATCACAATTAAAAAAGTCTCCTGAGAGTGACATGATCTCTCTGATCTCGAGTGCAGTGTATAATTTTTTTACATGCGTAAATGAAATGTGATCAACAGCTTGGCAGGACATCATTAATGGATGGCCTAATTAAAGAAGCCGGGGGGAGTCAGAGAGAAGGAAAGAGAGAGACAGAGAGAAAGGAGACATAGAAGATGAATTGAATTATTCCCTTACATTCATATAAGCTGATGAATAATTCACTGTGAAATATTAAATCACGCTTTATTGAAAAATCTCTAGTTTAGCTTCAGCATCATTTGCAGGAAGCAGAATTTCTCTTCTTTCACCCTTAATGATACAACAGTGGGGCAATGGCTGTGCTTTTACTGCCCTCTGTAAAATAAATAAACAAATAAATAAATATTCCATTAGCATTTCTATTCAAGACAGGTTAGTTTCTAATTTAACTGATCTGACTGAAGCTCATGATGTCTAGCACCAGTTTCACACATCTCACCTCTGTGGTACATGAGTGATGAGGCAGTGTGACTGCTATAGCGCTTATGTGTTGGTTATTCAGATATACAGTGTTTGCACTGCTGAGCTGTAAAGCCAGCAAGGGCTACGGATATCTTTAGAAACCGAATGAATAATCAACGCTGTTACTTTGCCCAGTACAAGTGTAATTCATTAAAGAGCATGGTATCCTTGTTTACCCTCCACAGCTTTTTGACTTGTGGATAATCATTGCAAGCCTGCTAGACATATAAGAAGTACAATATGTTTACCCTGTGTTTTAATGAATTATGGTCATGAATGAAAGAATTATTATTTTTTAATTGATTTTCATAGTTTATTACACAGTGTATTGCTGCATAGTAATTCATGCATTCCAGTAGCACAATCTCCATAACGACCATTAAGAAGCTGAACAGATTCAACTGAATTCTAAGCACATGACTCAGATTCACCAGTACAAATGCACCCTGTTCAATGCAAAAAACTTTGCGAAGTAGTGTCAACAATTTTCCAGCATACCAAGTGTTTCTGTTTATCTTGTGTTTTGACGTTCTAGTTTTTTGATTCTCTTACATGTTTCTCTGACTCTGAATTTTGTCTTGCCCTGATTGTTTTGTTTGGAGTGCCTAACTGCACTTTGACTATTGTTGCTCGGAATTTGTGATTCACTCTTTAATGCTACGATTCAGATTTGTTTGCCTGTTGGACTGAATATCGGTGTTGAATCACTGCTTCTTTCTGTTCACCACTGTTCTCTGTTTTTTGCAGTAAACTTGTCCGCCATGTTTCCTCCACATTTGGGTTACTCTACTTCATTTGGTGACATCTGCAGTGGCCTGGCATCCTGCCCAGGGTGCGTCCCTGCCTGGCTCCCATTGACCCCGGGACAGGCTCCAGGTACCTGTGACCCTAGTGTGGATTAAGCGTTTGCAAAAATGAGTGAGTGAGTAAGTCATTCCTGACAAATATTCGTCATCTGATATTTGGCTTCCGTTCATTTTCAATGGGGAGAAATGGGGAGATCTGCAAAGAGTTGTGAGAACTTCATTTGTGGGATGGCAAGTCAAGTTGAGCTTGTTCAGAGCCAGTTTCCTGGCCATTTCCTGTTCTTCCCATTTATCAAAAATTACTGAACCAGCCATACAGCAATTACATCAGAAAAATGAAAGGTTAAACTCAAACTCATCCACAAATTTTTCAGGCCCATCTAAAAGAGCAGTACTGGCACAGCTGCTGGTCACAAGCCAGTGATTTTGTTAAGCGATTTAAAGGAATGAATCACAGCAGTAATATAAGCATTCAGCAGTGTCTGTGCCATTTTTGTTACCCATTCTCTCACAGCTGGCACCACTGTAAATGGAAGGTGAAACAGCATGCTACTTTTTAGTTCACTCTGTTATAGACATTATATTGTGGGTAGAAAATATTATGAGGAAATATTATTAGGATTTGTGAACAAAGTGCCAACCCAATAAAACAGGTGCTAAATCCAATTTAGTCAAATCAAGATCCATCATATTCTGGCACAAGTTAAACCTTTTCCATGTGTAAAGAAGCGTCTTTCAGATCATAAGATTTCTACATTTCTTACAGTGTTCTGATATTAGCCATGCAGGGAGTTCACCATATCTGTTTTGTTGGGAAGGGAGTAACAATCTTGTAAAAGCTGCTTTAGACAACACAGTAAAGTCATTCCAATGTAAAATATATTTGTAGAGACATGACTAAAGCCAACTAAATGACCAAATCGCTTTTCAAAACAGCACTTTTCAAGCAGCCTTATTTTTTTAGCTTCTATTACATACTGCAATGCAAATTAGTCTCCATGCAACAGCACACCCCCTCAGAATAAACAGATTTGTTTCAGCAGATTAGCAGGGCCATGCTTACATAAAAAAATCTCTGCAGAAGACACTGAGACGGCATGATAAAATCATTCATCAGTAAAACACAGGGTGGCAGTTTTTATTCACGTATATGTTCGTGTGTATTTTGGGTAAACATAAAACTTTTGTATGTTTCTCATTTCAGGAGACCAAAAGTAACTGGACAGTTGGTTGCATCTTAGCCAGCTGCCATTGCATTGTCACATTTTGTACAACAGAAATGATCAAGGCCTATATGGTATCTGCCTATAGCTGTAGCATCTAAATGAAATCAAAGGAAAATCTACATTAGTAAAGAAGGCCTGAAAATGAGGCTGAAAATGACCTAAAATGACCTACGCAGCCAAAACAGTAAATATGTAAAAAAATAACTCCACATTTTAAAAGATGCTGGTGGGCTTAGCCATAGCAAATGGTCAGGCAGGCCAAAGCAGCAAGTTACTGACTTTCTTTCATGAAGAAAAACCCTTTTCAACTGCTGAGCAGCTCGAGAACACGCTGCATGGCCTCAAGACCTCTACCACTGGTAAGTTTCAAAAACAGATAGGTTGCTTACACACAGATAAGATGAGAATTAACCTGCACCACAGTGATGGAACGAGGAGCGCTTAGAGGAAAAAGGAGCTGCTTGGTGGCATGGCCATGTGTGGGTGCAAGTAAATGTGCTCCTCTCACTTTATTGATGCGAATGCCAACAGCAGGAGCAGCAGCAGCAGGAGGGTGAATTATAGAGGGTAAGGAACCCCCTTAACTGCTCCTGTGTGCTTAAAACTCACTGGCAGACACTTTGCTTTGCAGAAACATGAACATTCTGCTGAAGGATATGTAGATTTTTCACCTGACCTGAACCCTGACTGCAGGGAAAAAAATAAACCACGCAAAAAAAACAAACTCATGACTGGCTCAGCCTAACCAAATAATCAGAGTCTGATTCCCTGAAAGAGGGATATAAGAATTTTTCAAACGTTAGTACCACATCATGGAAAGCCAAATTTGCATACTCTTGCCTGTTTAACAGTTTAGCCCCTTCACCTTAAAATTATAAGGACTATTTCAGTCTGGACAGAGGTCCTTTACTTAAAGGCACAGGAAGACAAGCAGTCGGTTTAAAGTGCATCACGGTATTTTCTGAGCATTACCATATCGTGAGTACCTAAAGAAAACTTCGGTAAATCACTGTATTTATAATTTAGATTTTAGTTTTTGATATTTTTTAAATGTGACTGGGGCTATTATTTCCATCTGCTATTTTCTTTTTCTTAACTCATCACACCACAGAAAAAACGAAATATGGAAGTGCATGTTGTGTATCGTGAAAATGTTTTGAAGTGTAAAATCGATCTTTTGGTGCTCTTCTAAGTACAAATTAAAGCATTCATTATAAAAACCCCATTATCCAGAAACATACACTTATAGAAAGCACTCTGTAGGTTTAATTCACACATTGACTTGCTGTTTCATGACTTGCTTCATCTGAGTTTATACGGCCTACAAAGGGCTAGACAGAGTTGGAGTTGTGTTTACAGTAAAGTCCTCTTCTGCCTCAGAGACCTTTGCTCTGTTAAGGTCCAGTAAACCAAAGAGAAAATACATTTTTTTGAGTCTTGTTTTCTAAAGCGTTTGCCTCAGTTGACAGCTTTTTAAAATGAATGCCTGAAAGCATCTCTGTCAGAGAAGCTGTTTTCAAAAAGCAACTCTATGTAGAAGGACATTTGTGTCTTGGCCCCTCTTGGAATATCCTTTTTTGCAACAAGGTAAAGTCTATTTACATTTTCAATGAAGACACATGTAAAGGACTCTGCATGCCATTTGAAGTGAAGTGCCTCACAATCAAACTGCAGAGTAGGAGTTTTCATCAAGTAAACTCGTTTAATTAGATGGACAGACCAAAAACCTAAAAAGTTCTGACAGCACTGTGCCCTTTGCCTGAATCATTTTTGTGATAATGTTTGTGTAAAATGTCCACAAAAGTTTTGTGCAGAGTTGTCTCATTGTGGAACGATTTTCCCATTTCAAATTTCTCTAGGCTGCACCAGCAACAACTTGAGTGCTTCTGCTTCTGAAAACAAGAAAACATTGCAGAACATTGCTTGAAGAAATAGCACGACTAGAGCAGACGTCGTTTCATACATCTGGTTGAAAACATTGAATTCTGAAAAGTGTTTACCAGAACATCATGCTGAATGTGACCCAGTTAAGCTTCTCATCTCAAGCTGCAGGGAAATCATCAACATATGGAAGGCTGATGCTTGATTTGTCTGTGGAAATTAAATTCCCCTTCACTTGTGTTCCTCATCAGTCTGGCTTTCAGTCTTTCCTTTGTTTTCATCACTCAGGGGGAGATTCATTTTAAGGGTCATTATGCACCCATAGATTATTTGTTTTTTAGACATTAGGAAAACTTTTCTGCTTTGTCATGAGCTGAGGCTGTGGGAGGCCGCTCAGCTGTTGTGGTTGTGTGATTGGTGTTGTGCCGGGGATGACTGTGACTCAGCGGAGCAGCAGAGAGGAGTAATCAGCTCATTTACTTTGTACTCATTTACAGTACTGAACTTCTGAACTGACTACATGAGCATTTTAAAAATATCTACTGTTGAATTAAAAGCTGTGATCTTTTTTTCATAAGTCCCTTTAATAGACACAGAGAGAGCCACTTGGTTTAAATGTATGCTTTGTAAAATAAGATTACATGATTTTTAAAGAACCACCACATCACCAAGTCAAAACCCTTGGAACAGAGGTACTACATATATATATATACACTACTCACAAAAACGTTAGGGATATTCAGCTTTCGGGTGAAATATCAGGATGAACCCAAAATGCACTATAAGCTTTACAGGTGAAATTAATGTGACCTTCCCTATACATTTGAATGCACATGTTCAATGCTGCACTATTTTTTACACAACTTACTGTTCTCTAACAAGGAGCTTAATGGCAAAATTCACAACAGGTGTTTGATCCATGAATCAACCAATACATTTCCTGGTTCAATCAGAATTAGTATTTAAACAGATTTTGACATCATGAGACCAAGACGACACCAAACAATTGATCAACAGTCCCTAGCCATTGCGAGTCTTCAAACAGGATGTTCTCAGACAGAAGTGGCCACTGAGCTTAGAGTGTCACAGAGTGTCATCAGCAGGTTGCAACA
>JBBPCY010072166.1:0-11256 GCA_037974405.1 Brachyalestes nurse | reverse complement strand
TAATGCATTTGCACTTATTTTGATTTATATTCATTTATTGTATGAGTCCCTGATGTCATATGTTGCATGTTCACACAACGCACATAAACAATCAACTTTTAGAAAATAAATGGATGGATTTATATCATTTTGGAAAAAATAATAATAACCTTTGAATTTATAATCATTAGTATATATATATATATATATTAGGGGTGTAACAATATATTGCGATACAAAAATGTCACGATATGACGGCAGTTTAACCCTTTACCTGGATTTTGACATCAATATTTCAAAAGCTTGTAGCTTAAAAGGGGTTAAAGATAGAGACTTACTGTTGGGTATGACCCAAAGTTTATGTGGAGTATAAATGACATCATTATAACGTTTATACACCAACAGGCTAATCAAAGCCCTGATACACTTCCTGGTTTCTCAAATAAACCCAGCCACCATTATCATCGCTATTACCAGCCCTATTCAGATCCAGATCACCCCTGCTGCCTCTCTTATGTCTCCCAGCTCAGAAAATAACATTCAGCTGTTGTTATGAATACAGAAGGTTTTTTTATTAAACCTTGAAATGTGTATTGTATGTATTGTATGTATTGAAAAAAATCTGTTATTTGAATTTCAGTTTCATTTTTCATTTTAAAATTTTGTTCAAAATATCGTGATACATATCGTATCGTGAACCCAGTATCGAGATACATACCGAATCGGAACCGGTGCATATCGTTACATATCGTGGGCACTTTAACGCATTATCATCACGTCAGTTATTTTAAAAATCCTTTTATTTTGAAAGTTTGCTGCATTTTTGTGTTGGGGTGCGAGCAGCATGCAGCGCTCTAGGTCTTGGCTGGTTTTCGCGGGGGTCAGCTGTCCCATTACTTTTGTCCATATCATATGTCATCACCTGTTACTTTTATTTAATATGTCATATAAAATAGGCAAAAGTAATTGGACAATTGACCATTACACCAACAGAGACTTTAATGACACTGCATTCAGATACATAGACTTTCATACGGAGTTGGTTGGTGCGTCTTTGCAACTACTATAATGGTTCCGCCCCATGCTCTGGACTCTGAGGGTAACTTATTCTGTAACAAACTAGATAAAACGTAAATGCCCTGCAGTGACAAATATCTCTGGTTTTATATTTGATTTGATTACATTAATGTTTAAGTTGAGATTTACAGATATATTTAAAATGCAGCTGAGTAACTGTGTTAAAGGGAACACTTCTGTTAAAAAGTTCCTTATTTGTTTAAAGTGTTTGCAAACCTATTGTTATTGTTCATATAGACTTTTAAAATAAAGGTGCACAATACACCTTTGAATTAATTATTTAATTTTGTGTATAATAATGTGATTGATTGTTATAACAATTGTTATAACGATTAATCACGTTAAAAAAATGTAAGCGTTGCCCAGCATTTATATATATATATATATAATCCCAGTCTCTCCCCTCTGGCTTGAACTGTAATTTTCCTTATGTTTTTCATGCCGTCTAACAATTGTGACTTACTATTTTAGGCACCAAATCTTTGTTTTGCGTTTGAGAAATGTGTTGTACAGACCCAACTTGCCGAGGCCTGTTAAGGTAAATGGCTGCCAACCCCAAACCTCTTCTGCTTACCCCAGATATGACCAACAAGCCTAGGTATGTTTGGCTTCAAGATTATGACTATTTAGCAGTGGAATTACAAATCAAATGTAGCTGATACACACCAGAAGTCTACAGTAAACCACAATGTACCCATAAAATATAGCATTATTTCTCTCAACCCACTCAGACTTCACCCAGCTATTCATTAAGGTGAAACAAACTTGTGGATGTAATTTAGGAAACATTATGGCTTACTGTGAGCATAAAAATAGACAAAACCTCACCAACACAGGCAGCCATTTTAGGTCATGTTACTGAATGGAACTGCAAACTTATCAGAAAGTGATAACATCTATTGATAGAACACACTACAACAGAGCCCCTCAACTACAGCAATGAAACAATGAAATGGACTGTCTAGATATTTACTGGCCACACTTAAATATTTAAATGATTTTTATAGCAGGGGACTAACAGGACACTCCATAGCATTGCACATTTTATCAACTACAACATGAACAGAACTTTACAAATAATTGCTTAAAGACTGTTTGTGTCTGTTACTAGTAGTTATAAGCTTCAAATTTCAGTGTTATAAGCTCCAACTGTCCATGTACATCTGTCACTACAAGTTTAGTGCTAATTATTACAGATTTTTATTAAATTAATTAAAATGCTTCTATATTATATATTGCATGTAAGGACACTTATGTCCGGATGTATCCAACTCTCAGTATCAATAAATGTGTTCTTATGTGTGTATATACACAGTATCACAGAGACCTCAAGCACCAAATTAGACTGTAAGGTATAAAATATATATAGCAAACACAGGCTACACTTTGGTCTAGAGGTGAATCTACTCCATCTTGTAATTTTTTAATTAACCTTTTGGTGGTGCTGTTGTAGGTGTTCATGAATCCAAAACAATCAGCTTCACAGCAAGTGAAATGATTCAACAGCAAGTGAAATGATGTGGATGCCAAACATTAAACCTCATTTTTGTGCCATTTGTCTTTGAAAGAAACCCATTTATACCAGTTACCCTTGGTTTTGAGAAAGCAGAAAAGAAAGGGACTGACCTTGGATCAGATTAGTCAAGCTTATAACATAAAACTGACTTTAAATCAACACTCCTACATTTTTTTAATGTGTCAGGACTTTTAATAGCTTTCAGTAAATCATACTGTCTCCTAAACTGTATATTTCTGATACAGTGCAAATCCAGCCCTCAGTGTGGATCACATCAATCCAGACTTAGCAGCAGCTTCTTCCCCAAAATTTCTTAATATGAGGTAGAGTGAACAGATTTGTTTATAGCTGTCTGACCAACATTATGGGGAAAATATTCTGATGTAAATTAAATGCATCTGTGAATTAATTCATTAATAACTTGTCTTTGTACTTGTAATCTGTTTTGTGTCACTGTAAAATGCACTTCACAAAAGTCTGTCCCAAATGCCTGCTTCTCCAGGTCTCCTGCCCTATATTCACGCTGATGACTTCACTTACATGCAGTCTTTATGAGGAACATGTCAAGAATTTGGTTAGTTGTAATCAGATAAGGCTCTGTTAGCGAAATGTGCTAAATTGTTTTCCATACTTAATTGTTGCACTCGCACTCCTTTAGCAGGCTGAAGCTTTTTCAGGAATATCTAGTTCATTATTATTATGTTACTGTTCCCAGTTAAATGGTATGTATTGGTAAAACAGTATTAGTGAAATGCTCACATCTTCTCTCAGCCTTTGGAAATAATTAATATGGACAGTTGCTGCACACACAAAATCCACTAATGTAACTTGCAGCTGAGGCTTTTAAACATTCCTGTGCCTAATCAGGCCTGATGGGGGATTTATAGGTGAGTACAGAGCAGCTCTTCTGCTCAGCACTCAGTAAACAAGTATAGCCCACCTTTTACTTAGAACCATCCATAAATACTGTAAGGACCTTGCTCAAAGGTACCTCACAGGTCAGTCTATGTCCAATAGCTTAGCAACTGGAACTAGGCCCCAGTACTTCAGACACGTTTTCAGAAAGAAAGAAAAAGTAGAATGTATTGGGGTATCTTTAAATAAGATACTTAAATTACCAGTTTGGCTGGAAAGTGAAATTTTACAGAAGATCTATAAACCTGTAGTCATTTATACAAAGCATGAGTGTTTCTTATTCTTAACAATGGACATGTAGCTGAGGGACTATCTTGGTGTGCACACCAGTCTTGCACAGCAGTCCCTGTGCCAGAAAATGTACTCAAATTGTAGTAGGGATTGTATTTTCAAGCTACATCATGCTGAATGATGAGCGAAGAGGCAGCAATATCCTACAGACTTATCTACAGAACATGGGAGTAATGACAGAAAAAGTATGAGGACAAATGTCGCGTTGTCTCAGCAACGCACATGATAGGGAATAGTGGACACAAGCTTTTTTTTTCACCAATAACAGCAGCACCAGTCATTCTCACCCCCAACCCCAGCAACACAAGCTGTCCTCTCCTCCAGTCACAGCAGCATGTGGCTATCTCTCCACCCATTGTAAATGAGCTAGCTGTCTTACCACTGAAGTTCGGCACCTTCAGGGCGGTTTTTGGTGACAGATTTCTTCATTGTATGGCCTTGTTGCAGATACCCTAACCTGGTCCTACACAGTAGCTAATGAGGCCCGTTAGCCGAGAGTGGAGACTGGATTTGAACAACCGGATTGCCCTGAAACTGACCACTGCAGATGTTAGAAAACACAAGGCTCAATTTTCTCCCCAGCATCCAGTTAGGACACCACTGGCTAGGACTCTACACAACACCACTGGACAGCCTTGTCTACTTGAAGAAAAATGCTGTCAGTTTTATTAGACATAAACTAAATGGCAAGTGTGTTATTACCAGCTAGCAAATGCTCCTGCTGGCTAACATTACACTGAATGATGTGGGAAGAGGCAGCAATATCCTACAGACGTTTACAGAACATGGGAGTAATGACAGATATGCCCGAACAAAGTCCACACGCCAGACTCTCCTAGCTCTTCATCAAGACAACAAGATATTGGGGATCTTTCTGCCACTTGGGAAACTAATAATATCATTTAAAACAAAAACTGCTTTTCAGCAGTTTTAAAACATAAGATAAAAGAGAAATGATACACTACACAAACACAGCATAGACACCAGAAAGATCTACAGGACAAATTAACATATAGTACAGGCAACTGGAGCAGTATCAGTACTGGTGTGAATGAGTACAGTATTATGACGTGTTGTATTCTAGCAACAGAGTTATTAAGTGTGCAAAAAATGCAAAGATTGAGATGACAGCATAAATAATTGTGCAAAAATAGCATCAGTATCATCAGTAGTAATGACTGAGTGTTTAGAAGGTTTTGATTGTTTGAACAGTTTAGTGTGTATATGCAGTGTGTTTGAGAGAAGCAGTTCAGCGTGTGTGTGTGTGTATTAAGTGCAGATTGTTATTCAGTTCTGATTTAGGTCTGATGGCCTAGGAGGAAGAAAATGTTCCTCATCTTGGCAGTAAAGATGTGAAACCTTCTGCCAGGCGGAAGGAGGTAAAAGAGTGTGTGGGGTGTGTGGGTTCATCCAAAGTGCTGGTGACTTTTGGGATGCAGTGGGTGGTATAGCTCTCTGCAACAGAGGGAAGTGACCCCTGTCCTTACAGACTCTGTAAGGTCTTGTGATCTGATGTGGTGCAAGATACAGCTGCAGAGAATGCTCTCTGTAGCTGATCTGTAGAACATAGTGAGAATACAGGTGGGAGGTCCAAGATCCTGTTGCAGAAGGAGTTGTTCAGGCCCAGCACTCTCAGCTTTCCAATCTGATGGTGAGTGATGGTACTGAATGCTGAACTGAAGTCAATGGCCTTTGGTCTAAGCGTTTGGTCTTAAGCAACTCAACAACACAAGCATTTCGCTCCACCCATTTTGAAGCAGCTGGCACTCTTATGGTTACAACTGGAGCTCCCCATCTTCAGAGCCGTTTAGGTGGCAGCACCCACCGCTGTTGGAATTTGCTGCAGATTCTGGAGTATTTTTCTAACTATTTTTCTAACTTTTTTCTTTTTTCTAACTATTTTTCTGACTTTTTGTCTAATCACTCTGGTGCTGGGCAATTTAAACACAAACATGTTTACTTTCATTAATGTGGTCTCCATGGTTACAAAACGTTCAGTACAGTGTACACACACACACACACACACACACACACACATACACACACACAAAGAGAGGGAAACATAAACCCTTAATCTCCCTTAATGGTAACTTTTGGTACACAGCATGAAAGTAGATATTCAATAAAAATAAAAAAAATAAGAGTAAAAATATTCAACTATTTGGACACAGCCACAAAGCCCGCCTTTTTTTTACAGGGTTAAAATCCTGTCCACATGGGCTAGTTGTATCTGATAGTCAGGTTGTTCCAAAAACTGGTCAGCTCTACCTACATATTTAGGGAGGCCATGGGTGTAAGGTCTGGGCCTGCGGCCATTAAATGCCACTATTTTTAGTTTTGTTTTAGGGACTTTAGGGACATTTATGGGTGTTTTGTTGTGTCACCTGTCTTGTGTTTAGTTTAAGTGATTGGGATTTCTGATTGGTTTGTGTTTGTGTTCAGTATTTAAGTTCTTTGTGTTCAGATGTGCTTTTGCTGGTCAACCCTCACATATACCCACACGCTCCCTGATCCTTTTGTATTGTCTATGTAGCTTTGTTTTGAGTTTAAAGGCCCACGTGCCTTCTTTTGTTTGTTTTTATTTCCGTGTCCGTGTCTTTTTGTAATAAAATCAATCTATCATTGGAACCTGCATTTGTGCCTCGCTTCACTCCCCCGAGCACCGTGACGTGACAATGGGATTCAGACCAGGGGAAATCAGGGCAAGCAGATCGGAAAGAAAGCTTCATTTAGCCAATGGAACACAGCCCAGGTGGTGGGGGAGTTGGATGTAGCAGTGACCTCTGTAGCGCATTCTGACACCTATGTTCCTCAGTACAGTAGGAAATTAACTTTTATGTATTTGTGTATATGTCATATTAGCACAGTTAAAACCAGCACTTTTTTTGGTTCCATCTACCATTTCACAAAATTACCTTATCACATTTGACGTTACAAGCCAGAACCCTGTTTTCCCTGTCCACGTGTCAATGCTGAAAACAGACTTCCTGAAAGGGCAAAATGCACAGAAAAAGCTACGTTGATTAAACGTATAAGTGCACATAGGGACAAGGCCCCAGGTTAGAGACTTAACCAACCCCTACCCTTTTACGGGCCCTCACTTGACAACAAGAGCCTTTCGAGGAAAAAAAAAACAAATCTGAGACATTCCACACAAAACTTCAAAAACGGCCTGCATAATTGGCATCCTCAGCTTAATATGTGGTAGCACACCCTTTGTAAGAAATAACTGATTTCTGTAACAACAATCTTTTACATCTCTCTACTGAATCTGGACTCATTGCCGGCCACTTCAGAACTCTCCAGCGCTTTGTCTCACATGATTTCTGGATGCTTTTTTTGTCCCTACATTGCACCCATGTTTGACTGTATGTACCGTGTTTGTTTCCTTGAATGGTAAAGAGTAGAATGATGTGCTTCATCAAAAAACCTAAAAAATCAAAAATTTTTGTCTCACCTGTCCAGAGGACATTATTCCAGAAGGATTGGGTCTTCCACAGGTAAGTTTTTGCAAACTCCAATCTGGCTTTTTATGTTTCTGTGTCAGCAGGGAGGTCCTCCCAGGTCTCCCGCCATTGTCTGTGACATTGTTGTACCCCGTGCCAGCATGTCAGTTTGAATTTGTTTGGAAGCATATTTAAAACAATGTAAAGTAGTAAATGTACGGCTTGTATAACAATGTAAATTTGCTGCCTCCTTGAAATAACTAAACACGCAGCCATTCATGTCTAAAACCCTGGCAACAAAAGTGAGTACAACCCTGAGTGAAAATGTCTAAATTGTGCCCAAACTGTCAATATTTTGTGCGGCCATCATTATTTTCCAGCACTGGGCAACACTCTTTTGGGCATGGAGTTTACTAGAGCTTCCCAGGTTGCCACTGGAATCCTCTTCCACTCCTCTATGATGACGTCATGGAGCTGGTGGATGTTAGAAACCTTGCGCTTCTTCACCTGCCCCACAGATGCTCAACAGGGTTTAGCTCTGGAGACACACATGGCTAGTCCAGCACCTTTACCCTCAGTTTCTTTAGCAAGGAAGTGGTCATCTTGAAGGTGTGTTTGGGTTCTAGGGGTTGACATAAGCGGTATGAAAGTACGCGGCGGTTTTAAGTCTTCACAGTGCAAATGCGTACGTAATTTGTTACTTCATACTGCGTGCCCCGCCCCTCGACTTCACTGCCCGCCCCTCGACTTCACCTGCCCGCCCCATATCATTGGGTGTGACATTCAGAATTTAGAAAATAATTAAGGTTTTTTGGTTGTTAATCATAAAATCATCAATAGTGCCACCAAAGGTTACAAGCATTTTGGTACTTTTATAGCAAGATATACCCAAATTAATTTGAAGTTAATGTAAAGATAATGTAAAATAATGCAAAATGTAACATATTTTTACTTTTATATAGTAATGATAAAGAATCAGGATAAAATGTTTTACATTATCACATTAGGAGATTTTTTTTATTTAATACACAATAACATTCATGTCACACCGTATGACAATCACTAGACAATAAACTTTTTTCAGCCAAATATGTCAACCACCCATATATATATATATATATATATATATAATAGGGCTTTAACACAAAAGTCGACTTCAGAGGCACGAGTCGACGCTTCCTGACTAGTCGAGTGTTTTTTTCTCTCTCTGCCCTCGCATCTGTACACAATGCAGTCTCTGCCTCTGACTGGCTGACATTTCCACCCTCAGTTGGACACTTAAATTTATCAGAAAATTCAAGGTATCAGCCTTTGTTTTGTTTTGTTTATTTGTCGTGTTGACTGTTAATGTTACAGAGAACTTTTAATAAAAGTTGCTCAGAGTTGCACAGCCATGTTCCTCTGCTGCGTGTGTGATGCCGTCTACGACTAACCCTAACTATGACTATTCTGATCGACGAGTCAACTTGAAAAAATCTGGAGTCGTTAATGCCCTAATATGTATATTTAAACTATATGTAAACTATATGTAGACTTATATAAGTATGTATGTTGCACATTTTTCCCAGCGTGTCCCTCAGGATTGTGGGTACGATGGTGTTGAAAGCACTGAAGAAATCAAAGAACATGATTCTGCTCCCAGCGGTCTCCAAGTGAGAGGGAACAATGTAGTAGGTGGATGACATCCACATCCAATGCCAGGCTGGTAGGCGAACTGAAGTGGGTCCAGTGATGACCTGACTAGGGGCTGAAGCTGAGCAAGGACCAGCTGCTTCAGGGTCTTCATCAGGTGGGATGTCAGAGCCACAGGCCTGTAACTGTTGAGGAGTCTTTGGCACTGGTACCACACAAGAGGTTTTCCAAAGCTGTGGTACTCTCACCAGTTTCAGGCTCAGGCTGAAGATGTGCTCCATCACCCCACACAGTTGATCTGCGCAGGACTTGACAACCCTTGAGCTGATGCCATCTGGACCAGCTGCCTTCCTGGCATTGATCCTCCTCAGTTCCCACCTAACCTGGATGGTTGAAAGAGACAGACTGAAGCTGTGTGCTGGATGTTTACTGGATACTGTGGTTTGGGGAAGGAGCAGTGAGCAGAGTCTGTGGAGGAGGTGTGAAGTGTCTGAGGTGGGGGTGGGGGGTATCTGTAGCAGATGTTGGAGACTGCATTCAGGATGAATCAAACATGTTCAAGAAGTGATTCAGTTCATTTGCCCACCTCACATCCCAAACCTGGCAGAGAGTTTTGTTCTATGTGGCCTGAGATGAGACCTCTCCAGACTTTGCTAACATTGTTTTGCTGAAGCTTTTTTTCCATCGTCTGCCTGTAGCTCTCTTTCCCATCCCTGATCAGACTTTTCAGCTCTCTTTGTACCCTTTTCAGCTCCTTCTTATCTGCTGATATAACGGCCATGCTTGAGGGTGGCCTTGATTTCTGGAGTAATCCAATGTTTCTTGTTGGGGAACCACTGCACGGTCCTGGTGGGTACGTTGTTATCCACACAGAAATTAGTGTAGTCCATAACGCAGGTGACAAGACTATCAATGTCCTCCCCATGGTCATCACAAAGCAGTCCCTTTAGTCCCTTTTTCTTTTTTTCAGTTGAGTTGGGTCAGTGTTAACTAAAATCTACTCTCTGTACCGAGCAGAAGGTTTTATCAGCCTACCCCTAGATACGATTTATAACCCAGGCTGAGGCTTTATGGCCTTTCATCGGAAAAAGAGTGGCTCCTAACCCATAGCTGCTGGCATCTGCAGATACTATGATGGGCTTTGACATGTCATTATACGCCAGTGTTGGTATGGTGGACAGCATTGACTTGACTTTACTAAACACTTGCTGCTCTGGGGGCGTCCCATGCCCATGTTGAGTCTTTCTTAAGCAGGTCGGTGAGCGGGTGTAGTTCTGTGGAGAGGGCTGGTAGGAACCTTCTTAGTATTTTATCATGCCGAGCACTTGTCTTAGCTGAGAAACGTCTTTTGTTGGTGGCATGTTCATTAAGGATTTTACCTTGTCCGGATCCGGCTTGACTCCCTCACTGTTGATGATGTGACCGAAGAACTTGAGTTCTGTTCTACCACAAAGGCATTTTTCTTTGTTAAGCTTCAACCCAGACTCTTGTATAGTCCGCAGGACAGCTGCAAGATTTCTGTCATGAGTGTCTTTGTCTTTTCCAAACACTAAACTGTCATCCATGACAACCACTGTGCCTTTGTGCCCCTTCAGAAGCTTGAACATCTCTGTTTGAACAATTTCTGGAGCTGAGCTGATGCCAAAGGGCAATCTCTGGAAACAGAATTGACCGCTGGGAGTTGTGAATGTGGCCAACTTTGCACTCTTTGGGTCTAACAGGATCTGTCAAAACCCAGATGATGCATCTAATGTAGAAAACAGACTTGCTCCTGCCAACTTTGGAGCTATGTCCTCCAGTGTAGGTAGCACAAAGGTTTCCCTTTTAACTGCCTTAATGAGGTGCGTAAGATCCACAAAATTCTGATCTTCCCATTTTTCTTTATGACTGACACCATGGGGCGCACAACTCTGAAGGCTCAGTGACTCCCCGTATTATGCCCAAAGACAGCATTCTGTTTAACTCCTCATTTACTCTTTCCATCAAAGGGAAGGGTATTCTGTGTGGTGTGGCTAAGCTCTTTGGGTCTTTGGGCCTGAGTGTACGTGACGAGCTTGCATTTCAGGATACCAGTGTCACCAAACAAACGAGTGCTAACATGGTCAGCTCTGACCACCAACTTCATTTTACATGCAGAGCTTTGGCTCAGTAGGTTGTTAGCAACCAAAACTTGTATTGGACCCCTTTTCTCTCTGTTTCAGCTAAAAACGTTCCTATTGTTTTCACAGGTCCTCCCGGACTATTAAAGGCTTTACCCATTTTTGACAGGAGTGGGTCGCCTTGGGAGGCTCTGATATGTGCTTTGTGACATTATTCAATTCAGTTCAATTCAATTCAGTTTTATTTATATAGCGCTTTTAACAATGGTCATTGTCTCAAAGCAGCTTCACAAAAATGAAA
>JBBPCY010072165.1:0-11257 GCA_037974405.1 Brachyalestes nurse | reverse complement strand
CATGAATAAAGAGGCAATTTGGTCTATGCATATGAGTCTAAAGTGGCTCTTTATTCATGAAAAAACAGTGATTCCAAGCTTTTAAATGTTAAGGTAGATGTACCTAATTAGCTAGTGCAGTTCAGAGGATGCTGTGGTTCTTCTTAGTGTCATCAGCTCAGACTGCCCTCTCTACCTTCATATAAGGCTCCATGAGGCTTCACCTCTGGGTGGAAATGTCTTCCAGGTGATGGAGAATCAGACAGCATGACTCCTTTTACGTGAAAGTCACCTTCCAGTGTCACTGTTGCGTGGAGAGCTGCCCAATAAAGTGCTGCCAGGTATTAAGCAGTTTTAATCTTGCTTAATCTCCCCCGAGTTTGGGCCAACCTTCCACTTTCCATGAGTTGGATTTTTTTATGATTCGTGATCCCCGTTTATGACACCCCTCTCATCTTCACTGTCCATTTTGGCTGTAAAACTGACCCCCGCAAGCTTCATTAACACAAGAAGGATCCGCAATCTACATTTTAAATGCTGTTAAGAGAAAAGGCTCCCCCGAGGTCTTACTTTAATGCCAGGCGTGATTTGCGAGAGGCATCTCTGATGCTATCAAACCTAATTGGCAATGGCTTATGAGTCTAATGAGTGTGTAATAAAAAGTTTTTAGGATCTCTTTCTACAGATTTCAGTGTTGTTATGAGATAACAGCTGGTATACAGCACTGAGTCAGGGCTTTCAAAACTTAACAACTGCAATGGCTTCAGTTTTTTCATGTTTACCTTGCCTTGAATACGATGAAATACAACATGGGGAAAGAATTCAGACGCTTTTGTTTTTGTTGTTTAATACCTTTTCAGTGTTTATGTACATTTTCATAAGCATAAACATATTTGTATGCATAAACAAGAACATTCTTAAAAATTTATATAGGAAGGGCATTTAGGCACTATTTAAATCAACACAGTGGGTGGTGAGCTGGTACAGTGGTGGGTGGGCTGGCGCAGTGACTGGTGGGCTGGTACAGTGGGTGGTGAGCTGGTACAGTGGGTGGTGAGCTAGTACAGTGGGTGGTGAGCTTCACAAGTGTAACTCTGCCTACTTACGTTGGCTCTGGTATCTAATACATCACTACTAGTCAAGTCTACTTGCTTTAACCCAAGATTCATACAGGAAGACTGCGGTAGTGAATACTAATTACTGTATTATGCCAACCCACAATAACACATGCACACCAATCAAGTTTTATAGAAAAAATCCTGTATTGTTAAATGTGAATTCAGGTCAACAAATATACATGTTAATCACTGTGTATGGGTACTGTCAAAGTAAAAAAAAAAACAAACAGTTCTGAGGTAATATGAACCCCAATTCAGATTATCACAGTTCACTTCAGACCATATAGAACAGGTACAGTATAATATGAAATATCAATGTAAACCATTAATAGAGTAGAACATAGTATGATATGAAATATCAACGTATATCAACGTAAATCGTAAAAAGCAATCTAAAATTAACGTGTCATCATCTCTTTATCTCCGTGTCGGGGTGAATGGAGCGTGTGGGAAAAAAGAAAAAAAGTCTCGTCTCCTTGGGGGAGGTCTTTGGCGAGTATCTGCCAATATCCCACTACCACTAACGCTGATGCAACACTAAGGGACTATCCACTATGGGCAAATGAACGAAAATTAGTGTGTGAGTATAGTAAAGTAAGAATCAGTCTGTGGTGCAGTAATTTCATAGGGGTTACACAAGCAAGCATTATTGTTAGAAAACTGAGTGTCTGAATACTTTCAAAACTGTCAGTTTAGTTTTTTAAACATTTTTTCAACGCTTTTTTGTTCCTAATTACAGGTATGAAGTCAAAAGACTTTGTGTGAAACTGGGATGAGGACATATAGAAGTAGCCATCAACAACAGGAGCAAAAAAATATAGCCAAATACTTTTTTCCAATCAATGTCAATGTAATGCTGACTAAAACCGAACCCTCGCATTTCATCTTTTGTCTGTGGTTGAGGTTTGCAAAATTGTGCTTTGATCTTTCATTCTTTGAGCTACCGTGTTGTCTGTACATTTAAAATAACTGCAACTACACCGAGGCTGAATCGGGGGAAAAACGACCAAAACGAAACACACCAACACTTCGAGCTGCTTTGTACCACCCCAGGGGGCCAAAGAAACTGAGAAGTTAAAGAGTGTGCAAACAAAGCCTCAGTGGCAAAGAAAGCTATTGACAATTGTTCCTTTGATGAAAGATTGATAGCCTGTCTGTGGGTCTGAACTGATAAGTCATATTGTCTGAAAGGAGGATCAACAATTTCTTTTCACTTTGTCAAACAGGGTCTCAGTCTTTTACTTTGTCAATATTTCATGGGTGAACCCTGACAAGCGACTTCCATTTAGAACTTGGCTGCTTCCCCAGAAAGCTTTTTTTTCTGCAGAGTTATCTGTTTTTCACCCTCATAAACTTTTCTGGATATTCAAGGTGTATCCTAATTCCAGGGCAGGATTGGAACATTGGATTTTTAAACCCCTTTGGCCATCACTGAAAAACTGGACTGAATTTTTCATCAGTCAACATTTGACCTGCTAGCAATGCCCAATTAACAACTGCCTGGTCATGTTAATTACAACTTGAACATCTCACCAGTGATCCATTCTGAGAATCTGGCAATGGTCATTTAAAACCCAGGGCAGTTATGACATGTGCATGTGCACATTGGCCACAATCAAAACCTATCAGCATGCAGAACCAGGTTTTTTCTGTAAGGCCAGATTTTGTAAGGAGAATTTACAGCTGGGAACAGATTTCTGACATAAAAAAACACATTCCGTCCAAAACCTGACCCTGAACTCCTCAAGTCTGTGCTCTTTTAACATCCGGTCAATCGATAGCCCAGGCTAATGTTAGCCAGCAGAAATCCTCCGCTGAAAGAAGCTGTTTTTTCTTGGAAGAGGTAATGCTGACTTTTAGGAGAAGAATTTACTGTTCTCTGCACACAACACACATCTATCAGTGTATAAACCTATTGCTGGTCTGTTTCATCTGCTCAAACAAAACTGATGTGACTATTTGTGTGTTGTCTTGGTCAAAATGTTTGTCAAACTAAATAAAAATGAGCGTGTTCACCTGTGTTACATAATTCTTTATTTATACAATTAATGCAAGAGCACTGAGAAATCAAGAGGCAATCAGCAGACGTGATTTTGCATTGACCTTAAAGAAAAGTCACCAACAACAATATTAATTGAGGGATGCTTTCATATCTCTGTGAGAACCCTGTGTTCAAGAAATAAAGTAAAAAGGAATCTCATATTTGGATGAAAATAGCTTTGTTATTAAATGTTCAATAACATATAAGACGAATAAAGGCATCTGTGATACTGTCACGAACTGCCGTGGCGTGTTCACACAGGAAGCACAGAAGCAGGCTTGTTCCATTTTCGAAGGGTGACTTTATTCCAACCATAAACAGAACCAAAACAACGGCAAAACAAAAGGCACGATGGCCGATACGTCTTCCAAAAATAAACACCCAAGACAGACCGAACACACACACGACAGAACCTATACGTGTAAACGAAAACCGGACAAAGAAACAGTGAAACAGACATGACTTATAAACCGAACAGAACTCAAAACACGTGTAACAATAATTGTCCCAAAAACTCAAAACAGGTGCACCCACGTGTCCCCAAACTATTGTCCAGCTTGGGCTGCCACGCCCCCAGTCAAAATAAGAGTCCCTACGGACTGGGGGCGTGACAGTACCCCCCCTCAAAGGCACAACACCGGAGTGCCAAAAAAAACGAAGGAGGAGGCGGGGAGGAGGCGGACAACCGGCAAAGGCCCCTCCGATGCCGTCGGGGCCGGACTCCACCCTGAAGCCCCTCCGACACCTTCGGGCCTGGGTCCCACCCGGAAGCCCCTCCCACATAGTCCGGGGCCCGACCTCTGGTCCTGCCGTCCCACGGGGTCCTTTCCGGGGTGGAGCCCCGTTAGGGTGAAGCCCCTCCGACGCCCTCGGGCCCGGGTCCCACCCGGAAGCCCCTCCCACATAGTCCGGGGCCTGACCCCCTCTGGTCCTGCAGTCCCACGGGGGTCCTTTCCGGGGTGGAGCCCCATCAGGGTGAAGCCCCATAGCGCCCCCCAAAAAATTTCAGGGGAAATTTTCCCCCTAGGCCTTGCCTCTGGAGCAGGCAGCCCCTCCGGGACCCCAGGAATGGGAGAGGGGCCCTCCGGGACCCCAGGAACGGGAGACGGGCCCTCAGGAGCCCCAGGAACGGGAGACGGGCCCTCAGGAGCCCCAGGAACGGGAGACGGGCCCTCAGGAACAGGAGCAGGGCCCTCAGGAACAGGAGCAGGGCCCTCAGGAACGAGAGACGGGCCCTCAGGAATAGGAACAGGGCCCTCAGGAACGGGAGACGGGCCCTCAGGAACAGGAACAGGGCCCTCCGGACCCCCAGGAGCAGGAGACGGGCCCTCGGGAACCTCAGGAATGGGAGCAGGGCCCTCAGGAACAGGAACAGGGCCCTCCAGACCCCCAGGAGCAGGAAACGGGCCCTCGGGAACCTCAGGAACGGGAGCAGGGCCCTCAGGAATGGGAGACGGGCTCTCAGGAACAGAAGCAGGGCCCTCAGGAACAAGAGACGGGCCCTCAGGAACAGGGCCCTCAGGAACAGGGCCCTCAGGAACGGGAGACGAGCCCTCAGGAACAGGAACAGGGCCCTCAGGAACAGGAACAGGTGTCGGGGGGGCGCTGCAGGCACGGAGCCGGCGTCGGGGGTCGCTGCATGCGCGGAGCCGGCGTCGGGGGCGCTGCACGTGCGGAGCCGGCGTTGGGAGCCAGGAGCTCCGGGACAGAGGGACGCAGCGAGGCTTGACTCGGCCGCGGCGACGCAGCTTGACTTGGTCGCGGCGGCCGCAAGCGAGGACGGCTGGTCCAGCCCAGAGCTCACCGCACGAGGCGAGCCAGAAACGAGCCTGGGCGGATGGACCCCGGAGGAGAGCACGGGCTGCTGGGGCAGCCGGCGGGCAGGCCTGAGACGGCGGCGTCGTGATCCGCCTCGCCCCTTGCTTCTCCGAGCCATGGGAGGACCATCTCGCTTAATAGCGAGTCTTAGACCCGTCTCTCCCACAGCTGAAGCATGAGCGGGAGGATCCACGAACACCGCCAGGTCTAAAATAGGCTGGCCATCAACCCACCTGCTACCCCAGCTGCCTGAATCCTCCCCGTCGTCCTCTCCGGAGCTCCATCCGCACAGGAGCTCCCTCCACGTGAATTGGCTCGGTCCAATGGGCTCACGCCTGGGCTGAGACCAACTCCCCCCACTCGGGAAGCTGTCCTCCTCTTCCCACCACTGGTCCTTGGCGAACCTCGCCCTGTCCGCGGCTATTCGCTCCAGGGAGAGAGCGGCGAGCTTGCCTAGGAGCCACTTCTCCAACTGGGGCTCGCACGCTGCTCTCCCTAAGTCTGCTGTGCCTCTTTTTTGGGTCGGTTCTTCTGTCACGATCCGCCGTGGTGCGTACAAGCATGAGGCACTGAGGCAGACTTTTTTCATCCTTGAACGGATACTTTATTCCAAAACAGGCTGAGGTTTTACACCAAACAAAAGGCAAGGCACAAGGGCCGATATTATTCCTCAAAAACAAAACTAACAGAAGGAACACACACATGACAGGAACCTAGAATGAATGACGTTGAAGAACCGACAAATGAACAAAACAGAAACACAGGCTTATAAACACTACTGGAACTGAAAACAGGTGCAAAACACAAAGTCCTTAAACAAACAGCCAACCTGGCCTGATTTAGCTGCCACGCCCCCAGTCAACATAAAAGTCCCTATACGAACAGCAGCCTCTGGCTGCTGACTGGGAGCGTGACAGTACCCCACACTCACGGGCACAACTCCGGAGTGGCACTAAACAAAAACAAAGGAGGAGGCGGGGAGGAGGAGGACAACAGACAAGGGCCCCTCCGATACCTTCGGGGCCGGGCTCCACTCTGAGACCCCTCCGATACCTTTGGGGCCGGGTTCCACCCGGAAGCCCCTCCCAAACCGTCTGAGGCCCGACCCCCTTTGGTCCTTCCGTCCCATGGGGGTCCCTTCCGCGGTGGAGCCCCGTCAGGGTGGATCCCCGTCAGGGTGGATCCCCAGTGCGCCCCCCCCCCAAAAATTTCAGGGGAAATTCCCCTGAACCACGTGCAGGCCCCACAGACACCCCTCCCCCTAGGGCCCGCCACTGGAGCAACCGGGGGGCCGGGACCCGGCCAAGGAAGCGTTGGGGACAGAGGCGGCCGCCAGGAGGCTTTTGGCTCCTCCGCAGGAGCAGAAGCGGGAGCAGGGCCCTTGGGAACGGGAGCAGGGCCTTCCGGAACCCCAGGAGCAGGAGACGGGCCATCGGGAGCGGGAGCAGGACCTGCCGGAGCCCCAGGAGCAGGAGATGGGCCCTCCGGAGTGGGAGCAGGGCCCTCCGGAGATTCAGGAACGGGAGCTGGAGCAGGCGGCGCCTCAGGAGCCTCAGGAACTGGAGCAGGCGCCTCAGGAGTGGGAGACGGGCCCTCAGGAGCCTCGAGAACGGGAGCAGGCGGCGCCTCAGGAATGGGTGCTGGAGCAGGCGGCGCCTGAGGAACAAGCACTGGAGCAGGCGGCGCCTCAGGAACGGACGCTGGAGCCTCGGGAACTGGAACGGGCGCTGGAGCCTCAGGAACGGGAGCATGCGCCACGGGAATGGGAGCAGGCGCCACGGGAACTGGAACAGGCGCCACGGGAACTGGAACAGGTGCCACAGGAACGGGAACTGGCGTCGCGGGAACAGGCACCACGGGAACTGGAACAGGCACCACGGGAACTGGAACAGGTGCCACAGGAACGGGAACAGGCGCCACAGTAATCGGAACAGATGTCACAGGAACGGGAACAGGCGCCACGGGAACAGGAGCAGGGGGGCGCTGCACGTGCGGAGCCGCCTTGGGAGCTAGGAGTTCTGGGACAGAGGGCTTGACGGCCTGTGGTGCCGGGACAGGGAATCCCTGGAGGCGGGGCGCTGGGACGGGGAATCCCAGTAGGCGTTGCGCTGGGACGGGGAATTCCCGGAGGCGTGGCGCTGGGACGGTAGCTTCTCCGTCCAGGGACGCAGCAGCGGCGCAGCTTGACTAGGCCACGGCGGCCGCGAGCGAGGAGAACTGGCCCCGCCCGGAGCTCACCACACGAGGCGAGCCAGTGTTGAGCCCAAGCGGAAGGACCCCAGAAGAGGACACGGCCTGCCTAGGCAGCCGGTCGGTGGGCCAGCGGCGGCGTCGTCGTGATCCGCCTCGCCCCTTGCTTCTCCGAGCCGTGGGAGGACCATCTCGCTTAATAGCGAGTCTTAAACCCGTCTCTCCCACGGCTGAAGCATGAGCGGGAGGATCCACGAACACCGCCGGGTCTAAAATAGGCTGGCCATCAACCCACCTGCTGCCCCAGCTGCCTGAATCCTCCCCGTCGTCCTCTCCGGAGCTCAATCCGCACAGGAGCTCCCTCCACGTGAATTGGCTCGGGCTCACGCCTGGGCTGTGACCAACTCCCCCCACTCGGGAAGCTGTCCTCCTCTTCCCACCACTGGTCCTCCACGAACCTCGCCCTGTCTGTGGCTATTCGCTCCAGGGAGAGAGCGGCGAGTTCGCCCAGGAGCCACTCCTCCAACCGGGGCTCGCACGCTGCTCTCCCTAAGTCTGCTGTGCCTCTTTTTTGGGTCGGTTCTTCTGTCATGTTTCGCACTGAGGCAGACTTTTTTCATTCTTGAACTGTTATTTTGGAGATGCCCTCTTGTCAAGCCATCAACATTTTGCCCCTGGTCAAAGTTGCTCAGATCCTCATGCTCATCTATTTTTCTTGTTCGCAGCACATCAACATAAAAACTCACTGACTACCTAATACAGCGGCTAAAACCATAAAATATATCCACATATGCATAACATTAAAACCAGTCACTTCACTTTTCCTTGGTTTTAATGTTATATATTATGGCTTGGTATATATTATCTGACATTTTAAATACATTGCAGTTTCGCCTGTTGAGTTTACAATTCCCAACAAAAGAATATTTGGAAGCACAATTTGGCAAGTCTTTCACTTGAATCTAGGCCATCACAGACAACAAACTGGATAGAATGGATGAAACAATGGGTTCTCTCAGGTGGCAAATATATCAAATTATTAGTTATAGTGATCATCATCTGTGTGCTTTTTTTGGGTTGGAAGAGACATATGGCTTTCACCATGTTTGTAGCATTATCAGTTACAGTGACAGAAACTTTGTTGGAATATTGTTGTTGTCAACTGGATTCTCATTTTTCTGAAAAATGTTTTTTGCTGTGCATTTTCCCTTGAAAATCCCACAGGTCAGCATGACTGTGTGAAGCTCAAAGTTCAAAACTAAATGACTAGTTATGCCTAATAACAATATTATATTCCTACTGGACCAGTTCTGCAAACTATAGGGCTGTTGATACAGCAAACTTTGGTATATACTAGTTTCTTCGCCACCAGTACCCCTGTCCCCTGGTACTGCATCACAAGCACCGATGTCTTCTGGGTTTGAGAAGCTGACTCCGGTTAGCTCCCAACAGCATGTGATCACCCCTCTCCGCAGGGTGAGGGTTTTTAGAGACCAGTGGAATCCGCTGGCATATCCAGATAATATTCTCTATGAAAGGTATAGATTCTCAGCCGAGGGAATTCGTTACAATTGTCAGCTAATAGGGCCAGAGGTCTCTAATGCCATTCGCCGGAGCAACGCCCTTACAATTGAGCAGACAGTGTGCCATTTTGCATGTGGACAATTTATGTATTCCAGTGGTGATGCTGAACACCTGCTATCTGAGGAAGAATACTGTTTGCCGTGCGGTTCGCAAGGTGGTACTTGCTTTTGATCTAAACTGGTGGTGGCTCAGTGGATACTTGCCTCTGGTCATGGGTTCCAATCCTACCTTCAGCAAACCACCACTGAGATCCTGAGCAAGACCCTTTACCCGAAGTTGCTCCAGGGAGACTGCCCCCTGTAATTAGGAATGGAAGTCGCTTTGGATAAAAGCGTCTACTAAATGCCGTAAATGTAAACTGTTTCCCTGGCCATTTAAGAGCACTTAGCAAAAGTAAAATAGTCTGTTTACACAGGTGAAACTGAATACAGGGTCATCAATTGCACACACATTCCTATCAGTGCACCCAGAGAGCAGAGAGCATGAGGGAGATTATGTGAATCGGAAATCCTTTCACAGCATCAATGTACAGGTATCATTCATCTTTTCTTAGTTGATCTGATATATGGGCTGTGGACTACCTAATTTAATTTCACCTTCTCGCCACTCATTGGGTCCACATAAAGTGGTGATTTGTATTTTGTTTGCCTCATCCTTAATCCGTATTTGTTATGACGTTAATGTACTATCTAGAGGGCATCTCACATTTCTTCCCCCTTTGCCTGACAAGTTTTTAGTCCTTTTCTCATCCCACGTAGGCTACTGGTTTGCCCTGATGTAAATTATGTCCATGGTGACGCATGGTGGCCATTCTCAGTCCACACAGTCCACATTTTTAAAGAGTCCACACTCTTCTGACGATTTGAGGAAGATAAGGCATTCTGGATCCTAGAGATTTGTTGACTGCTGGGGGACTGGGGATACCCATGCCTCTCGCATCTGCTAACCCCTTATGCTGATCCTCAAACAAGGCCACAAGCAAAATACAACCCAGCTCACGCCAACACGAGGGGCAGTAATGAAATGACTTTGGGTATCTCGAAGGGACATTTTGCATGCCTGAAAGGGATACGTGTGAAGCCAGAGAAGGCCTGTCAAGTGGTGTTAGCATGTGTGGTAGTACACAGCATCACCACCATCAGAAGGGAAAAGACCCCAGGCCTGATGTCTATGCTCCCTGATATTGTTGACCCTTTGACCCTCGACCAACTTATAGGGCGCGCTGTGAGAGAGGCCATCACACAGCAGTTTTTCACTGATTAAAAAAATAATAATAATAAATACAGATTATGATAGTTTACTGAAGCTTTATGTTTTTGTTTCTTTGATCATGTTCTTACAAATGAAAAGTGAAAATTCAGTAATGGCACACATATATTGATGAAAGACTGGGGAACATATGGCAATATATTCTTTTCATGCTCAAGCTTCTCAAGCTTTAGTTCTTTTTGAGCACAGTCAAGCCTGAGCATGCGCTTGTACAGGCTGCGCCCATTGTCTGTTCCAGCCTTGGTATCAACGTTGGTATCGACATTAGGATAAATCCGCCCACCACTAAACAAATCAGCATCTTAATTTATGTCATAGTACTGATTAACACCACCTGACAGGCAGTGGTGGACAGACACAAATGTCATTTCTCCACTGCAGATTCTCATGATCTGAAGATTAGCAAAACTGTACAGCACTCCTTAGTTATTTCTCCTTGAAAAATGCCTACACAAATTCTATGATTTGTGGCAGATGCTGCAAAGCACTGTAGAAATAACATGGAATGTAAACCTTGAATCACATTAACAAGATTCTAGAAGTCAGTTTACTCCCTTTGGCTGATAAAGATATTTTACAATAGGACATATTCGAAGCACAAGGTCTGAATAGGTGATACCAGGCAAAACTGTTACTAAAGGGTAACGGTGCAACTTCTGCTGCGCATGACCACACAGGGCTGGCTCATTATTGAAGGCTAATTGAGCAAGAGGAGGGGTTTCACGCAACAAGCAGGAAAAACCCAATAAAGAGGTCACAATCAGTGGCAATGCTCAGTTGCTGGTTTCAGTAGCCTGGAGAGAATATGGCTAAAATGTGTGGTATTATACAGTTTCTGGCTTTTTGTGGTTACTTAACCTGCTTGAGTAATGCAGCAACCTTCCCATGGAGTCCACGAGCAGCAAAACAACCTCAGAGACCTCAACCTCCAGTACAACTTCCTCCTCAGACATTTGATCCTCCATCACAGGTTGTCAGCCCTGATAAATGCCAAGTGAATGATGATGACAAGGTTCCTTGTGGAGAACCTAGCATAGATGCTGCTCACTGTGGTGCCATAAACTGCTGTTTTGATGGGCAGCAGTGCTACTATGGGAAAGCTGGTAAGTTTCTTCTTTTTGTTCACTCTGACAACTTACAAGCTATGAAAACATTTTTTCTTCCTCTGCTTTCCAGTGACTGTCCAGTGCACAGTAGATGGCCAGTTTGTGTTGGTGGTGGCCAGGGATACAACACTACCCAGACTGAGCCTGGATTC
>JBBPCY010072164.1:0-11257 GCA_037974405.1 Brachyalestes nurse | reverse complement strand
TCTGATTACTTTTAAAGGGAGTAATCAGTAATCAGTAGTTTAATTACATTTTTAAAGTAACTTGCCCAACACTGGCCCTAATAGATCTGTGTGTATATGCAAATGTGCTTTACAGGTACAACTATTTAGAACCATGATGCAGATACTAGTATTTGTAAGCATTCTTAGCAATTGGAGAATTAGGATGCTGAAAGAATGTAAATGAAAAGCACTGAAGATCTTTTATTGTGTGTATTGTTCTGCTTGCGTCTTTTCCATCCTTTTACCTTCCACAGTTGCAGCTTCAGGAGGGTTTTGTAATGCTGGCAGGCAGTTTTGTATTGTTTATGGTAGCTATATTTATTAACCAATTCTTGAACCATCAAACACTGCCGTCTCAAACGCACACCATCTGTGTCACACTGAGCTGAACCAAACTGTCTCTGGAGACTGAGTGAAAGAAAGCTTCACATATTTGCACACACACACTAACACACATACACATCTGTGGCTTTTTAGCTCATTCTGTGTCATTGCTCAGATGTGCATGTGACGGAGGTGGTTTTTTGGGTTGTTGACAGATGTTCAGCTTTGTTGTCACTGCAGATCAGCATGTTGACTGGACATCTCTCGTCCGTGGGCTCTGACGCAGAGAGACAGTGAAAGGCCTCACTTGCTTTATCGCTGTTTGCTCATATTGGCTTCAGTTACTAAAGCACACACACACACACAGCCATGCGTATCAAGCAGATGTTGTTGGAAAGAGTGCAACCAGTGTTTGAATGGATGCAATTTCCACTTCTGGCGAACTATATCATCGTATCCAGATTCTTGAGTGTTTGAGTCTGCAGTGTGAAATTTGAAATGATGGCTTATTTTTCACCCCTTCTACTCTATCTCTGTCTCTGTCATTCTCTCTCTCTCCTCTTCTCCCTTTATATCTCTCTCTCGCCCCTCAACTGCCTCTAGTTCAGAGACATTGTGTGAAGTGTCATGAGAACTGTATGAAATGCCTGCGCGATTCTGACAGATGCACGGCCTGCAACCAAGGCTTCAGGTAAGACATTTCCAGCTATTCAGTATCAATGAAAATTCACGAATGTTTTAAAAAAGTTAACTGTAACATGCAGTGGGTGGAGGAGGACGTAAAGGGGATGCAAGAGGAAAACGGCAAGCTTTTATTTATAAACATAAAACACTGAACGATTGTGCGAACTAATGCTCAATCCAAAACATTAGACAACAGACGTGAGTGGATTGATTTGGGGGATTGAGAAATTATAAATGCACAGACGGGTATAAATACACAAGGGCAAACTGGGAACAGCTGTGAAGTGGTGGGGTTACAGCCAGACTGGGGTAGAAACTAAACTGGAGGGCAGGGCAGGGTGGAGTAAGAGACCAAAACAAAGCATCCGAAGCAAGGTGTTATTAGGAATTTAAATAAACAGAACACACTTACACATAAGCAAAGACGGGACGTGGCAGGAGGATGCCAAGCAGAATGGGAAGTGACAGACATAAACATTACAAACAGTAAAAAGACCCAGATCTCAACATCATGCTTGCTGGAAACCTGTCTGACATTCACTGTTACCCATGATAGTAATTTTGAGTTAAGTATTCCATTTATCCTCAGAATGTGAGCAGCACGGATCCGTGCCGGAAGTGCAACAAATGGTAAATTTTCCTCACACGGCAAAACAGCTCCTTATATGAAAGTTCCCCTGGTCTGTGTTGATGCTTAGCGTATCAGTGTGCTGGGATGTCACACACGAATACCCATAAAGATTTTTTAAATATCCAAAAATATCCAAATTTCATTTTATAAGTAAGTAATAAAAAACACAAGATCTCTGAACCCGGGTGAACTTTAGGATAGTCGAACTTTACGAGAGAACCCGCAGAGAGAGGCGGTTCGAACAGTATCTGAGTGGTTTTATCAGAATCAGAATCAGAATCAGAAAACTATTGATTCTGGAGGAAATTGCTTTTAGACACTTTTGTTTGTCGAAATCAGATTTTACTAATACACCCTGAGTTCTAAAGGTTAAAAAGCTTTAAAAGGAGCATCTTGCAATTGATGAGAGAATATTATTGTACTATACAGAAACATTCCATTGTGGTCTGGTCACTGTGTTCTGATATATATGCACCATTCATATGAACACAACAAAATGCACAGACAAACTGTTTAGAGTAAACCCCTGCTTATCGCGGGGTTTACGTTCCAAGAGCACCCACATATAGTGAAAAAATGCCTAAAAAACCTGTTTTTATAGTGTAAACCCTAAATAAGCAGGGTGAATACAGTAATAAATTCATTTAATTAACAGTAATGAAAATACAGGGCTTTAATCCACCACGCCCCCTCGTCCTCGTGCTTGTTGTTTATATTTGGGGCGGCGCTGAGCAGCGGAGGCTCATTCTGTTCAGGTGTCTGATTGCCTTGCTAACTGCCACACCCAAACATAAACAACCAGCATGAGGAGAAGGGGGCATGGCGGATGAGGCGCGGACGTCACAGTCAGCTGTACTTGGTGACGGGAGGTTTGAAAATCCACGATGGACTGAAACCACAACTGCTGATCCACATTAAAGCAGGGGGTGACTGTACATCATAGTAGTTTATGGGTTAAATCAACATCCTCCTCCTCAAACAAGCCTCATAAAGTAGGTAGGGATTATTTAACCTGCTTAAATGTAGCTTGGCAGTGTGAATGAGGACCTCGTTGACACAACAGGAAGACTGCATTACTTTGCATTGCTCATCAGTGCATGAATCATATGAAGAGGTGGACAGCAGTGGAAAAAAAACTGAGTGAAAAAACTGTAGAGTGATTTTTTTAAATGGATGGCTGTAGTAAAAAAATGTAAAAAAAAAAAGTGACAAATTAAGAAAAACTCCTATTCATAATGTACACTACCAGTCAAATGTTTCTGCACGCCAAAGGTTTTTAACACTTATCTGTACAGATATTTGTTCTTGTTATGCATTAGAAAGTTGTTGAGTGAACATATATCAATGAAAATGTGCCAAAAACATATCTTTCCTTTACAAGATGAAAGAAGAATATGTAACAGTGCATGTCTGACATCCTATTTGTGTGGTGATGCAGAGTCAAATTCTAAACTCACCTATTCTAGACCATAAAACCTTTGACTGGTAGTGCAGATAGTAAACATCCAAATAAAATACCTCAATAGTTGAAACAGCCATGGAGGACTAAACCAACCCTCCTGGCGCCATCTTTAGAGTACAGCAAGGTCTTTTCACCTCAGCAGCAGCCTAAAGCAAACACTCCGAACATCTTGACCCAGAAAAAGTACAGAATACAAAAAGAATAGCCCACAAAACCATTTCAAGGCCTAGCAAGCGGTCACACTGACACCACAAAAACAACAGAGACATCTGATACCTAGAGCCTCAGTTTGTGCAAGCCTTAGACTGACGATGGGGAGAAGAAGAACCAAAATGAGCCCCATCCTGTAGCAGCACCAGCAAAATACAAAATACACTTAACTTGCAAATTATGGGTGAAGTAAAGAGTCAAATGATTCATTAAGATATATATACATTCATATATATATATATATATATTCATATACACACTATACTATATTATTATATAAATATATATATTAGCACTGTTAAAAATAACGCGTTAACTATTTGCGTTAATTTATTTTAGAAGCCCAAGCAGGAGGCTCCCTTCCACCCAGAACCGGAGAAACTCACACGTTAAACCTCACCAAGCTGACCCATTACTTTTGACCCACAGAACTTCCGAGCGGCATAGCTCTGCGGCGCAAGCACCAATCAGCATCTAACTTGGCAGTTAGACAGGCCTCCAGGAGACCTTTACAACGAGCCCTCGTTTGCCATTCTAGCCCCTGGGGATCTGGAGTTATTAGCCATAAACCATTAGAGCCGGAAAGGCGCGTCCGTCTTTACATGCGCTCTGAGTCTAACGGTGCATTTCTCCCTGTAGCTCGGCCACGCAAAAAACATAGAGACGCGAACTTTTACAGGGATCCTCAGCTCCCCAAGACCAATCAAACGTGAACCAGAGAACCGCTGCTACGACCCGTGTAACAGTCAGATAGGGCTCCACAAGACCTGGCTCTGCGAGCCCTGGTTCTATAATTTGTTAGAGAAGAAAAGCCAGGATCAGAGAAAATGCAGCAGAGTGTGTACCTATTTTTATCTCACAGCTTTTAAAAGTGTGACAGAGTTGGGAAAAAACAAATACACAAAGCCTTCTTTGTAAAATTGATGACTTAGTGTGTTTATTATATATTATATATTGGGTTGACTTGGAATTGCGATTAATCGCGATTAATCACGATTAATTTTTTTGATTTGCGATTAACTAGTTAATTTTAATCAATCGCTTTACAGCCCTAATATATACACATATATATATATATATGTATAATGATTATAGTGTGTTTTTATATAGTATCTAGTGTTTTACAGCATGTTGTTTTTACTGCAAATATATTACAATACAGCAAATAGTTCATATAATACAGAGTATTTTTCTGGAGAATTATATTTATGTTTATATCGTTCTTGTCTTTGTGCCGCTGTGCAGTCACCTCATAAGCAGTTTCCTGTTTTATGATTCTGATTGTGATTCAAAGTAAAACATTAGCTTGCATGAATGAAAGTGATTTACTGTGAGTGTAGGAGAGAAAATACAGTCTGTTCTGCATCTCGAATCATCGTGTAAACGTCTGCACAATGTCTGCTTGTGGTTCTGTCTGTGTGCCTTTGTGTTCCTCATCTGTCTGCCTGTCATGTTTATCCTTAAATGTCTGTCTGTGGGTTTTTTATTGCATTTCTCTGTTCTGCTCTCTTGGGTAGGGTGGGTTTAGGGACACTGTTAAGAATGTACTCTAAAGAGGATGTAAACAATATATAAATTACATGTAAAAAAGAACATTTGTCCAATAAAGAGGTAGGGGTCTGTGTGGCCAAAGGGTATTGGCCTAGTAGGAAAAAAGCAATTTGTAACTCCTGATCTGAAAACGAGTCCCACTCTGGCCCTGACTGTGGTCAGTAATTAAATGAGATCATGCAAACTGCCTTTCACTAGTTTGCATTCATTGTTAGCCAAGATAATAAATTTGGGTTCTCATTTAACATGCTTTAAAACCAACAATGTCTTATGGATGCTGCATCCAAGATCTAATTACATGTCCTCTGGAAAATCGGCTCATTGTTGAGAACCATGTGACCATAACGCAGTGATTGTTAATCATTTGAATTTAGTTTGTCTTTTTGTTCTCTAAAGTTCTGTAATTTTTGTGTTTATATGCAGAGGATTCCGAACGGTCATGACCTCAAGTTGAGCCGAAGTGTGGTGGCTGACAGCTGTGCGAAGCATGCAGGGCGTCTTTACATAGGCTCTCTTTTCTGCAGTCCGCACTATCTGCCAGCATCTGGCCAAGCCTCATCCTCAAAAAACGCCTCTTTACTCCCTGCATGCAGGGCAAATCTCCACACGCCTCATGTCATGAGCTCTCCAGGAACCTTCAACACTTTATCTGGTTCAGAAGTTCTAGTTCACAACATTGACGTAGTTTGTGGAGGCTTGGGATCCTTTGAGCTTCGGATCCAAGGCTCTTCACACTGAGTTCTATGGAAGGAAAAGAGACTTGAAAGCATGTTCACGCAGCTCCAATTTTGTTTGCCTTCTCATTTTCAGCCGCTGACCCACAAAGCCTCGGCTGCGCGGGCGTCTCAGCAGGCAGCAGCCGTTTAGATTACCGGCATCCTGAAACACCGACTTGAGTTGTAACCCTTAGAACTCCGAACGTATTAGTAAAACTTGAAGTCAACAAATAAAAACAGTCTAAAATCAGTGTTTGCAATCCTACACGCTCACCGCTTTCTGTGCTTTCACTGCTGCTCGGCCGCTCCACGGCCCCTCGCCCTCTGCCGGTTTCTTTCTTTTTTTATTTAACACCTAAAATAAAAGAAATTTGGGCATGTTTGCAGTTTATGGACATTTGTGTCTGACACCATTATTAAAATCCCAGCAGTGATTATTATTACATCTTTTGAAATGGTAACAACTTTTCTACGTGACCTAGGAACACCAAGCCAAGCTCAACATGACGTTGAGCATCAACACAAACCGGGGGAACGTTCCTTTAAGGAGTTTTACTGTGTGACGATGATTCACCATTTGTTGTGCTTCGAGCACGGATCTGTGCCGCTCACGCTCTAAGGGTTAAGAAAAAGCCCCATTCGATGTAATTCTCCTCTGTTTTTCTTTTGCTGTAGCTTAGCAGGGATGACCTGTGTTCCAGAGTGCGCCAATGGAACCTTCTTTAACCTGGAGGAAATGAAGTGCAGCCCCTGCCACATCTCCTGCTCCACTTGCACAGGTCCTTTTACGTTCACCTACATTCTGTTCTGTTCTGTTTTGCCATATTGTCATCTTCTGTCTGTGTAATAATGCAGTATGTGTGTTTCCGTGTCCCTGGAAAGTGTGTAGCACGCAGTTCATGCAGAGCTGGAAGAATTTTTAAAAGTTTGTCCAACTCTAATGAACAGGTTGCTGAAATAATGTGGCTTAAATTAGCCATAGCAGTTTGTCCAGCTCAGACTAAACTGCACATTTACCGATGCTCTTTTTCAGCTACACTAATGATGCTTAATGTGCCACCACTGTGTCTGGGGTGACACACACGGTTACAGAAGTATGTGACTGATATCTGCCAGTCACTACTGTGAACAAACCGAGGCCCTGCAGATTACCTGCCTCGTTATTAGTGAGCTCGTTAGTGAAGGGTCTGTCGCATAGCAACTGTGCATTTTTTTCCGCTTTGCCTATGTTGAGGATGGAGCCTTAATCACATGCACATTATATAAAAATGTTTTGATGAAAAATGTAACTTTTAATGAGTAGACAGAGAAGCAGACAGTAGTGGTGGATGCCTTTAGTACTTTCAACTTAATCATAAGATCGGAAACACCATGCTGTATAAAAACGACCTTTACTTGTGCTGCTCAACACCACAGTCTCACCACATTCTTCCGTTATAATGAGAAAGGTGTTAGAGAAGGACCCAAACAAACAGCTTTGATCGCGTTTGGCCGTGACACTGTCTGTCCCGAGACCCAAATCGCCGGCCTGGCCCAGATAATTAGCTTAAGTCATTACTCTAGCCTGCCCAGCGAGACGCGAGGCATTTCGCTCTCCGAGTCCATGCATTACACACGGATGATGTTATTGACCCGCAGCGCTGTGGAGAATACACTGACAGATTAAACCAGATCCGTGTGTGTGCGTGGGTGTGTGTGTGTGTGTGTGTGTGTGTGTGTGTGTGTGTGTGTGTGTGTTTGTGTTTGTGTTTCCCATGAGATGACGTTCTCTGACTGCATGGCTTAATTAGTTCCTCGCTGCATCACTGGCTTGGAGTGCAAAAAGAGGCCTGTGATAGACTCTTTATTGGCTGTCGTGTGTGTGTGTGTGTGTGTGTGTGTGAGCGCCTGCTTACATGTCTGGTTTGCAAAGAGATTGTATTGTGTTTATAAGAGCTTTGTGATTTTTCGTCTCTCCTGTGATTTAGCCCTTCAAAATGCCGCGTCCTCATTTGCACATCCTTCACTGTTTTCCGTCTTTTCTGTTAAACACTATTCTTATACGATGTCTTAGACCCCCAGTATTTTCCAGATAGTGTTGTGTGCAAAGGTTTTGACACCCCAACTCAAATGATATGTTTTTTCTCCTCCACAGAGAACACACTTGTGCATATTTTTTTCTGTAAAGGACGTTTGGTAGACGCTCTTATCCAGAGTGACTAACAATCATTAGTTACAGGGACAGTCCCCCTGGAGCAACTGAGGGTTAAGTGTCTTTCTCAAGGACACAAGAGTAGAAAGTGGAGGTTTGAACCTGCAACTTTGTGGTCATATTGGGAAATAAGTCGGCCTGTGCAAAAATTCTGACACATAATGTGGATGAATTAACAAGCAATTTCTGATTCTGACTCTGAACAAATCCGAACCAAAAGCAAAATTTGATGAGTACCTTTTGCGCGCAACTGTATATCCCAGTATCATGATATCAGAAGGGATTTAAGTTTGAATCAAAAAAGTTAATGAGCCCATGTTTCCTGAGGACACCTGGGCAATATAGCAAAATTATTATGACACCTTTTTCCAATTTTCTCTTCAATTTAGTTGTGTCCAAGTCTCCCCTCTAACTTGGACTCCCCCAATTACACGCGACCACCAACTTTGTTTGAATTTTGAATTCAGTTTCAGCTGTAGTTAATGCATGTTCATCAGAGCAGAATGCAGAGTGTCAGGTCATCTATACCAGTATACCAGTACAGTACAGAACATAACAGTGCTGATATTGAAAGATAAAATATGAGTTAATTACAATGTAGTACCGGTAATAAATGGTATAAACAGTATAAACGGTATGCGATATAAATTTGGCCAACAGGAGAGATTTTGATTATAGCGGCCTACCACGGAAATATCCGCTCCTCGCGAAAATGACAAAGCCGCGTCACCTGCGTGGAACCATGTCTACTTGCAGCACGAGGCATTAGGTTTGGAAAACGGGCGAGAGCAGAGAGTGCACGGAGGAGCAGCTTGTTAAAAAGAGCAGCCAATGAACATTTATCACATGACAAAAACAAGATGAGACACAGCGTAAATGCTGGTCATGTGATGATAACCCTAATAAAATATATAATGCAATATTGTTGACGAATAAGAACTAAATGTGGTTTTCAAAATAAAAACTATGCTAAAATGTCTTTTCATTGTCATTGACTAAAATGAGACGTTATTTCCTGTATGATAGGGAGGGGAGAAAAAAGTATCGGGGCGCTCTACCTTAGTTTTGAACGGCATTACGAATCTCGCCAAAAGTATTGGGGCCATTAAAGTGCCAGAGAGAAATGACACACACATGCACACAGTCACACACACAGTCCTAAACTGTTCTGATTTGGTTGTGTAGACTGTATTTGTTCAGGAATAAAAAAAAAATATTAAGGCAAGTTCTGCAATGCCTTTGCTATGGATTTAAATTTACCGCTCAAATTACATACGGCAATATATGCTGTGTACCGTCTATGGTTCAATTTATATTGCAATATAAATTTTAGGCCATATCGCACAGCCCTACTACAATGCATGTAATTCACTGTGTGATTCAGATCATTTTGAACAGTTTTAAATGCATAAAAACAGATGCATTTTCTGTTACCTACCACAATAAAATGTATTTAAAAATGCATCAGGGGTGGACAATATAATAACCTACTGCTATTATACTAAATTGCTTCCCAGTGCACTTTTGTGAGCTTTTCAAAAATATTAGAATTAAAGGATACTGATCACCTTCAGATTTCATTATAAAGCACCTGCTGCTTTACAAACTCCTAATCATTAGGCAGCTCAGTGTCCTTAGAGGACAGTACCTGCCATTTATGATACATCAGCTGACAGACATGGTACTGCCCACCCTGCCCTTCCAGAGAGAACAAAACCAGTTGGTCTCCCAGTTACAAACTCGCAATCTCGCAATAATACAACGAACACATACTAATAACACCATACTTGAAGGCATTTTCAGAGCACATGATATTTAATATTTTTCATCATGATATTTCCCATCATGATAAATGACAAAGATGACAAATTCAGTTGAATAAGAGTAATTATACCCTTTATAATGGCACATGCAGTATCCTTTAATTCAAGTACCATTGACATACTCGGGAAAGTGTACTGGGATGTAATCAATCATGATAGCAGTAAATTATTATCATATTGCCAACCAGTAATGCTTTTTTAAATACACTCTTTTGTGATTAAGAGAAGCCACAGTCTATTTGTGTCAAAAACTGTTCAAAATTATCTGAATCAAATGGAAAAGGACATTAACTAATTATTTATATCTGAATATCAGTATTGTTGTGCTGTATTGTTGTGCTAATTAACACAAGGTCTGAAAAAGCATTAACGCTTCGACTAAAAGTCAACCCCCCATCTGAGAGTTAACTGTACCTTCTACCTTATAGGGCCCGGCCTGGAGGAATGCATCCACTGCGCTCAAGACTACCGGCAGCAAGAGTGGCGGTGCGTCCGGAAATGCTCCTCCGGATATTACGAGGGCGAAGGAGCAGGATCCCCGCAGAGGATGTGTCGCAAGTGAGGATCAGTTACTTTCTATTGTGTAATGTGTATCTCCTCGGTTGTCAGGAACCTATTAAGGCTATTAGCTTGATGATGACTACATTTTTGGAGAGTGTCTTTGGAACTGTTGAAACATTCATAGAAATCCCATAATATTGCTCTCATAATCATTTTAGGAGTGTTTTCCAGTGGATGGACACATATTAATGGCACGAATTCAGTTCCAGGGCACTGTGCTGATGTAATTCTGTGAAAAAGCTAGCACTTAGGAGCCCAAAACTATTTCTGCCTGTCAGCCTTTCTGTATGACTCTGTCTTCTGCTCGCTCTCTGTTGCCCTTTCTCTCTACACATCTGTGCCCAATTAGAGGTGGATGCTGGCAGTCTCACTGATTGGTGAAGTCATACATTTAACAAGAAACACACAGAAAGAGGCAGGGTTAAAGCAAGGGAGAAACATAAACAGAGAAATCTAAGCATGTGCACCAATGCAAATTGTTTGCAGCCATTTATATCAACAATGGGTTTCTTATAGTGAACATTAGAATAAACGCAGACAAACAAGAAAACAAGAAAAAGTATCAAGATTTCCTTTCTCTAAAAAGTAGTTTATATTTTGTGAGCTTTTTAGAAGAACATGGGTTTGATTCCAGAGTTTTGCTCTGTTCCATTGTGTGAATTTATAAAATTCCATAAGCAACACACCTAATTTAATCTAATGACATAAAAAGAGCCAACCCAGGTAGAGGGCTGGAAATAGAAATGTGTATGTGTTTTCTTTCTCTCTCTCCATAATTGTCAGTAAGCCAAGGCTTTGCTGTGCAGTTGGAATGGAGCAGACTTAACCAAACATAATCTCTCATCTCCTGGTACATGGAGGTGAATTTACTACAATTGCCCGGTTTTAGGTCTGTAGTGACTATACTACACTATAGCTGGTTCTGCCCTCTGGCTAATAAATCAGGTGCCCCTTGCTTTATGAAAGCTGTCTGAAGCAAATAATTCCTTGTAAAGAAGGTCACGGGAGGCGAATGGATTTTACTCTGAATGAATGGAAAGGTTAACTGGTGTTGTGTGTGTGTGTGTGTGTGTGTGTGTATGT
>JBBPCY010072163.1:0-11259 GCA_037974405.1 Brachyalestes nurse | reverse complement strand
ATGAGTGGTCACTCCAGAGTCCTATTTTTAGCAGTTTGTATTACAATCTGTCATATATATATATATATATATATATATAGACTGTAATACACTACAGGAAGTGTATTGCTGAATAAAAGTGGGCTGAGACACTGAAATTATGTAAGCTGTGGGTTTGTTGTTCATGAATAAATGCTGGATACCACAGGGCCGTGGGAATCCTCTACAGGAGCAGTATGCGCTGGAGAAGGAAGAGGGTTTATGAGGGAAAGTGGAAGAGACAAACTAAAATGATTCTAAAGCCCCTGCTTGAGTGCCATTGTAAACTTGTCCCATATTGTCCAGTGACTGTTGACCAAGTTTAGGACTAGAAGAGATGCATCCTTAACTTGGGTCATTATAAAGATCATTATAATGCTCGATAACACTGCCATCCTGACGGACTGTAATACATAACAGGAAGTGTAGGGGGCAATAACTTCTGTTGTGCCATAAAAAGAAAGACATTACTTGTTGCAGTCAGAAGTCAATGAATTAAAAAACGGTTAATAGATTAATCAAACCTAATATAACTAAATAATTTAGTTGCAGCTCTAATATCCTGAGAAAAAAAAACAGTCTCAATATCTCTACAACAGAGAAAGAGAGCTGGATTCAATCTGGATAGAAGAACTGAACAAAATTTTTTTAATCAAAATCGCAAAACGAAAGTGTATTAGATGTTATTAACAACAGTCTTATGCTTAGGAGGACACTTCCAGCTCAGTGGACTAGTTGGAATAATGCAGTAGGGTCCAAGGTAGACCCTAACAGAAACAGGGAGATGGGTGATGGGAAACCTGTAGAATTTGGGGTCTCTCTCCTCTCTTCTTTAAACAGTTTATTATGTTTCCTTTCATTTCTGTCACTGGCATCTTATTTAGCTTGACATCTATTTTCATTGCCTTTTTAACTTTAAAGTCAAGGTGGATGGCAAATTATGATACTTCTGTGACATATTTCCCATTAAAACATGGTCTCAGGGAGAGTCTCAGAGGTAGAATGCGTGTTTTCTTAATAAAAGGTGTGACTAATATCATTGGAAGTGATTAATCTGTTGAATGGAACTCAATAATAGTGTACAAAAGACAGTTTTCATATCAGGTTTTCAGATTTAATTTAAAAGTAGCAAACGAAGGATAGTTTTGACAACTTTTGACAGCAGTGTTTGCAAATGGAAAAAACCTAAAGCTTCTGATGCAACTCAGGTGTTCTCATCCTGAGCAGCATCTAGAAGAAGAACAAGAGAACAAAGAGGACAGCCTGTACAGACATGCAGCAGTTACAGCGTCTCTCTCACACACACACACACAGCAACTGAATACATGTCTCACTCACACACACACTGTAATTATCAGAGAGAGAGAGTGAGCGTGAGAAAGAGAAAGAAGAGGGAGAGAAAGACAAAGAAAGACAAAAAGACAGAATGAGAGGGAAAGAAGAAAGAGGGAGGAGAAAGCAAGAATAAAAATAAAACAAGAAAAACAGGGAAGAAGAGTGAGGAGAATGACAGAGGGAGAAGAAAAAAGAAAGATATCCCTTACATGGTGTTCTAAGCATTAAACGATTGTTACATTCCCTCAGCAACCATTAAACCATTAAAAGGGTACACATCCACACACGCACACGAACACCAAGTACAGTCCTGGTTTTATATTCTGGCAGGGGGAACACACTAGTACACACATCTACAAGAACACCACAAGTCTACATTTCAGTCCAAAACCATTACGCTGGATTCTGCCTGTGTGAGCCCTTCTGACCAAATATGGTTAAATGAACAAACCTGCTGAAGAGAGATGATCCATATACGTTTGCTGATCGTTATTGTGATGTCTGCTCTTTATAATATTGATATCACAGAAACCTGCACTATGTAAATGTACTGCACTGGTTTTTTTATGTGTGCTTTGAACATCATGACCAATCACAGCTCGCAAGAAGCTTCTGTGGGTGTTCTGATGAATCAAAGTGTTCATGCAGGTTCTTTTTAGGGTACTATTGAGTTTTCCCTAAATTGTAACATTTAACTCCAGAGAGATGTTAAGGGCATAACGTACTAATAATTTCTAGTGAACTTAGTCTTCCTTGTCCCTTACACTTTTCAGAATGTCACACCAAGTCTACAGCAACAAATAAGAAGTCAACCATTTGCACCTTTTAACCTCTTTAGTTCAGCAGGGAGTGAGGGACCCACTTCCATAGGAATCAGTGCAACATTACTGACTCACTAGCATCCGTTTAATATATCACAAGGTGGAACTGAAATTTGTAAGCACATGTAAGCTGGTGCAGCTGGTGGCCTAGTGGTTAGGGCGTTGCCCCTGCAATCAGAAGGTTGTGGGTTCGAATCCCATCTGCTAGCGACACCACTGAGGTACCCGTGAGCAAGGTACCGTCCCCAAACACTGCTCCCCAGGCACCCCACTCCCCAACTTAAAATAATTTTTTTGGGTGGTGGTGGCCTAGTAGGTAGGATACTTGCCTGTGGACCAAGCGGCATAGGTTCAAATCCTACCTTCAGCACCACCACTGGGTTCCTGAGCAATACCTTTAATCCCAAGTGGCTCCAGGGAGACTGTCCCCTGTAGTTAGGGAATGGACGTCACTTTGGACAAAAGTGTCTGCTAAATGCTGTAAATGTAAATGTAAATATTAGTGGAAAGCATGTCCTGTTAGAACAAAAAATATGAGATATTGGTACAAAAATGATGATTGTGACTTTTACATGGCATATGGCCAGGTATGTGTGATACCGGGGGAAGAGAACAAGCTGACAGAGGGACTGTGATGCTCTGGAAACCGAGGATCCAGACATTCATTTGGACCTAAACATTGTGGACGAGGTATTCAGCTTCACTACAAAAGTCTTCCCTGATGGCATTGGCATCTTTCAACATGGTAATGTGTCCCACTACACTGCACACACTGTTCAAGAATGATTTAAGGAACCCTATGAGAAGTTCAAGGTGTTGCCCTGGACTCCAAATTTTCCCCAGATCTCAATCCAATTGAGCATCTGTGGGATGTGCTGGAACAACTTGCCCTCAATCCATTGTGGCTCCACCTCGCAAACTTACAGGACTTAAAGGATCTGCTGCTACCACCTTGGTGCCAGATACCACCGAGCACCCTCAGAGATTTTGTGGAGTCCACGTCTCAGCGGGCTGAAGCCGTTTTGGCAGCACACAGAGGACTCACAGCAAATTAGGCAGGTGGTCACAATGTTTTGGTTCATCTGTGTATATCTCTACATCTCCAGTTCTCTACATTTTTATGTACTTTAGTCATTTCAGACTGTTTTTCTTAAATGTTTAAATGTTGATTCTTGTTATTTCAGTGATGCTTTAGTAATCCTGTAACTAAATATGGGCATGCCAACAGAGCTGAAGTGAACTGGGCAGGCACACACAATGCACCTGCATTCCAGACAAGCCAGAGAACATTCCGGAGCGCAGGCTGGTGTTAATCGCAGGGTTTTTGGGCTGGGAGTGCTTTACACAGTGGGGGAACGGTGTGTATGGAGTCCATTGTGTTCCACTGTGGACACCACAGCATGACTCACCTTCACATTCGTCTGAGTTTCTTTCAGATCACTGGGGAAAAGCGGAAAACAGACATTGCGTGGGAGGCATGTAATCTAAAGGGGGTGGGGACAGCACCCTCAGGGGAAAAACGGATGTTAAAATCTTAAAGTCTGCAACATCTGATGGGTTTATCCAGACCACCACACATATACACGGCAAAACTATACATGGATGAAAGGTGTGTGGTGTCTTTTGAGTGCTATTTGAGTTACTAGCTGGAAGATGTAAGCCGCTCTTCTATTTGCCGAGACGTTGAGCAGAGACAGAAAATGTAAACAGGATCACAGCAAAAGCAGGGTCAGAGTGTGTCTCTGTCTATTAATCTAAACTCTATTCCTCTGCCCTGTCTCCTCCACAGGAAGCAGACAGGGCCGTCTGGTTTAAGTCTGGTTCTAATGTGCAACTCTATCATAAAGCAGACTTAACCTGTTGATCGGCGACTACTATGCTGTCCAGAGCAGGGCCGCTTAATCCTGGTCTGGGAGATCTACCACCTCATACAGTCCAGACCCAACACACCTGCCTCTAATAGTCAGATGCCCCTCAAGGCCTTCATTACCTGGAGCAGTAGTGTTAGTATTAAAGTCTGCAGGGTGGTAGATCATCAGGCCTGAGATCTGGCCACTCCTGGTCTGTACTCCACTAAAGTGGAATACACTGTTCTACATTACTATTTAATATTATAGAATGCCATCATAGTACACCACACTATAATATACTCAAGAGTGTCCAACCTTTTACAGCTCGCAGCCCACACACCCGACTTCCACAGCCCATAAGAAAATGTCATTTCTGACTCACCTAGCGACAGGGTGGTGTTGATGATGTTTGGCATCTACCAAGTGTTGGATGTCAGGCTGAAGAGGGGAAACTGTAAATGGAGGTCTGGCTCGGTTCGACAGGTTTAGATGCACACTTGCTATGTTTAGTCTCCAAGCAGAAGAGCGAACTGTTTAGCCTCTAAGCTGAGCATATAACACTCAGCGGTAGTTGTTTGTCAAAGATTTAATTATACAATATGTATTTTTGGACCATGATGCAATACATTTTATATAGAACATACAGAATATATTTTTACAGAATAGGAATATAATGATGAACACATTTCTTGAGGTTAAGATTCAACTCCGCCTACAGATCCGATATGTTGGAGCATAAGCAGGCAGACATTCAGTGAGATAAGGAGGTGTTACTGGTATTTTTTTCCAGTTATCAGAAACACACTCTTTACTAACACAACAGTGACGAAAAGAGGCACTTCTTTGGCCGACTTAAATATCTCATCCGTGGTGTTATCTGACTGGTCAAAATCTGAACCATGTGTCATACGAAACCAATCAAAATCCATTCCATTTTGTCAGAGTTTGTGAGAGAGTGCTGCCCTTGCATTTTTTTCTACACCAAGCGGGATGTTTAGGATATGTTGAGGTTAAGTGGCATAGTCATTAAGGAAACAAGCACAACTCTGTAACATCATTTCGTTCACTCACACAAACACACAGGAATTTAGCATCAGTTTCAGCATCAGCTCAAAACCTTCCTGAAACAGCATTAGATGAGAGTAAGCATACTGTGAGGTAAAACTACACCTACTGTAAAGTAAAACAATCTGTCAGAATGACCATGTAGATCACATGAAAGTTACAGAGCATTCTAGAGCACTTTTGAAATGAATTAAAACACTCTTTCCACCATCCATGTTAGTGAATGGAAGTTCTAATACACACACTCAAATGCACACAAACCCACACACAAAACACTATTGCATACTGTAATACATAGGCCTACATGTTGACACACACACACACACACACACACACACACACACACTTACTTCAGATAAACATAAACATCCTTAGGATTACTGCATATCAGTGGAATGGAAAGAATTCCTTTTCTGTAGTATATGGGGTGAGGGGTGAACAAGTCAAAGGCATTTAACAGAAGTGAAAACAGGAGTGTACTCCGAAGGGTGAAAGAAGGAAAAGGATGGAGGCCGCGGAAAGCACAGGCAAGCAGGAAGGGGGAAAAAAAAATTCCAACCTGTCTTACAAAAGCATGTAGAGAAACAAGCAACAGAGGACTTTACAAAAACACAACAACTGTTCAGATCAAACAGAGAGGTCAGCTCAGAGCTCCTTCTAAAGCAGAATTCAATCAGCTACAAACAGCTACACCATAAGAACAAGCTTCTATTTCTTGTTAGCTACATTCACATAAGAAAACTAATAGTAGAACAAAACATTATGTATTTTGATAGATTGATATTAAAAGCCTTGAAAAGTAATTTTAGTTTCTTAGTCTGTTTACAGATTATAAAATATAACTAGACTGCTTTTAAAAATATTCTGTTACGGTCATCATAAGTTGAGTTCTTAATTAACTAAAGGTACAACAACGTATCAAAATATTGTGACATCACAATTCAAAACGTAACATCGAGCGTCGTGGACATGTGAAAACGCATCATAGACAGGGAGCATTCTGTTATGTTATTTAATGTGACTGCATTGTTTATAGTGTTAAACCAACAGCCCGGTCTAGCACATTCAGGTCACCCTCCCCCTTTCAGCTCCAGTTTCATTAGTAAATTGTGCACCATTTGAATATATCATCATTTTTCTTCATTCAAGTTTATTCTAAATATTGATTAATTAACAACTGATGATTTCGACATGTGGCACAATGCTAACTGGTGCACATAATATTCCATGACTTGCTAAATTAGCTTCGTAGCTCCAGAGCTTAGCTGATTGTCAAAAAGAGTAAAGAGTATGAATATACCTATGAATATATTATTTTTAATTAAGATTAAATAATAGGGTTTTTTTTTAACTTTGCATAATGTATGGAACTATGGTAGATCATGGATTTAAATTTCTCCTGTGTACAAACAAACGTGCAGTAATGCCCCCCCTTCCCCAGAATTAGAACTGGTTTTGGGCTGGAGATTTCAGAAGTGTCAGAATGCTCTTAGGAAAGCAAAGAAGAAGATTGTATTAAATCAATGTAAAGTATCAAACACAATCATATCCCAGAAACCTAAACCCTTCTTTAAAACAGGACTTGTCAGTAGATCTTGCTGTTTACTGATTTCTTTTAGAATTTTGTTTATTTCCAGAATCAGAGAGTCATCAAGGACATTTGTTTTGAGTCAGTGATGGAGAATGTGCTTTAATGTGGCAACTGTTAGCGCAACAGGCCTCTGTGTTGTTCCTCCGCAAAACCAACATGCTAAATCTGCCTGGCCGAGGGCGATACCAGCTACACAGAGAGCAGGATTAGGCCATTGTTCCGGCCGGCAGCGCGGACACCGTCACTAAATACAGCCGGAATAGGAGCCAATCCACCCTGCACAAGCTTTCTTATTCTGGAAAAGAACAGTACTCCCCAACCTCATCTCTGCCTCTGCCTTAAAGGGAATCCCTGCTCACAGTCTGAAGGGCATTCAAGTAAAGTCAAGTAGGTGTTTGTTGTCACTTCACTCATTTACACAGTACACAGTGAAATGAAAGAACATGTCTCCAGAACCATGATGCGACACAAAACAGTACAGAAACAGAAACACCTCAAGATTACACAAAAGCAGGCATGACAGGACAAGACAGGAGTCAGTCAACAGGAGCGGTTACAGTGCTAGTCTGAATGAATACAGTTTGACGACACGCTATTCTAGCAGCAGAGTAGTTAAGAGTGGCAAAAAAATGGAAAGATTGAGGTGGTCAATTAATAATTGTGCAAATCAAACGTGGGCCACAGCCATAAGAGCAAAGAATCCTGGCCACTATTAGGAATGGGTGTAGTTTAAATAGCTGACATTAGGAGGGGTATGCATGTACTTTGGCTATATGGCGCATGTGTGTGTGTGTGTGTGTGTGTGTGTGTGTGTGTGTGTGTGTGTCTTTATGTAGTGCTTTGAGAAGGAATGTGGAAACAGGTGAGATTCTGATTCCAAAATTACATCATAGCGGATTATCAGAGAGCCGATCTGTAAACAGACGTAAGGCGGCATCTTGGCCACACAAAAGACGCCAGTGCTAAACACGGAAAGAAGGGTGGAGAAAGGTGAGTTCATTCAGAAACACAACACCAAAATTAATCACAAGTGACTCTGTTTATAGCTGTTCTGTTTTCTAGAAGCAGTACATGTTACATTCCTCGTTAGTACCCACCCCAGCTCACAAGACATCCTTTCCCCATTAACCCTTTTTACTGCTGTTAAAAGGGTAAAATGTCACATGTTATGCTGTTTTAAGTGTAATAGTTTACTTGGCCAGTAATGAGTATTTTAGATGATTTAGGTATTTCAGTTTTTTCAGTTTAGTAGTGGACCCATGAGGCTGGTAGCGCTAACACACACTGGAAATAAAATGTAAAAACAGTTCACGAAAACTTCAGTTCATTCCAACCGCATGCAGTTCTTCAATGAGGGGTCACGGATTTGATACAGTTTGATTTACTGTTAACTTTAAGAACAGCCATTTTAGACAAACAATTACACAAAACTGATTCTAAATCAGCACCCCTACGCCTAAGGTGCTTTGTGAAAACTGTTTTGTTCACTGTTTTTACAGCACAGTGTTGTATTCTGCCCTAAACCGCATACGGAAGTCCGTGGCACTTTAATGAAGAGTGGTTTGCAGCTGGATTCAAATCCGTCTTGACTGATTGGCTACATCTGGGTAAGTAGAAAATTGTGCCAATCATAAAAATTGTTTTCTGGGAATTACTGTGAATTATTATTTTGTTAATTGAATGTAACTTATAACTGAACAAACCAGCCTAAAATGGCAAAAATGCCTGATTATGCGTCTTCCAAGCTATCAGTACCTGGCTCCCTACTGTCAACAGACACACCTCAAGCTAAAATAAACAAAAAACACCCACCACTGCCATCTAAATGCATCATAACACCAATCAGAAGTCAATTTTGTTTTTGTAAGATGCTTGACATCTTCATAAATGTTTTTTCCAAGCATCTGTCTCATCCTAGCTAATAAAAAAGCAACCCATTCGTGTCATGTTTATTGCCAAAGAAATTAAGCCACATTAGAAAATAACTGTGGTCAGCTTACACAATTGTAATCAGGAAATTGTGTAATAGCTGTAATAATTGTAACAGGCCAAATAATTATAGTATAATTACAAAGGCAAAATTTTTAGTGCTCTTCCCACAACACTGTGTATAGAAAGTGCACTCACCAGAGAACTTCTCCACTTGCTGCAATGAGTGAGAAATAATTTTTATAAAACTTGCAGCAGGCTTTTGTAATCCCAGCGATAACTGCGACTTCTAAGGGTTAATGTATGGGATCAGAGCATGTGATTAGATCGGGGAATGTAACTCTAGAGGCCGGAACAGTGAACGGATGCCAGGATTGTGTTAAAGTGGACCAGTCAGAATGAGCTCATTCATCACATGCAGGAGCAGCATTTGCATAACAAAGACAAAAGAGATCTAATCAGTACATCTGCAAAAGGGAACAAAATGTGCATACAGTACTGAGCAGAAGTCTTCTCAGAACATTATTGTTACTGTAATTCTGTTTATTTGTATTTATTCTGTGGCAATAATAATTCTCATAGATGCATTTCTTTAAACAATTGTATTATTTTTCAGTGTCATTACCACTCCATAATGCTTTATTTTAAACATAATGCATAATGTTTCATTTTAACACTGAAACACTGAAAAAGCTTTCAGTCAGAAAGAGTGTTGGACAGTTTTATTGGGATCTAAAGGGTGAAAGATGAACTCTCCAAGTACTTAACATGGAATTTTAACATAACAAACATAATAAAATATTCAATATAACTGACAAACCAATGTAAGCTGTTCGAAAATGGAGGCTCTTGCCCACACTAGAAACACGACCCAGGTAGTTTGTACTGTGTGAGTGTGTGATGAGCAGTAGTGGATTTTTTCCAATTAATAGGTGTTTAAAGATGGCACATGTGCTAACTCTGCTTTTTTTATGCATATTCACATTCCAATAAATGTGTGGAACCTTAAAATCAGCAGTTGTTTTTGACAAATGGACACAAAACACAACATTAGTTCTAGTTCTGGGTCTGGTTCTGGTTCAAAGGGTAGACACAACAGCGTTCACTTTCCCCTTTTTAATATAAAAGATCATACCACACAACCCCATTCTGTTTGGATTCACAGTTTGATTCAATCTGCTGCCACATTCCAAACACACTTTCCACCGCACTTGCTCGGCCTTTGATGCTGCTGCAAACACACTTCACACAGCTCTATGGTCCAGTGCTCACACATTCACCTCAAACAGCTGGAAAAAAGTCTAAAAAAACAAGTCCGAGAGATTACTTTTGTTCTCCCAAATGAATCATGTGAGTTTGCAGTGCCATGTGCGTGTGAAAGCCTGTGTGTCTTTAATAAAGGAAAACCAAGCATAATGTTTTTAGCATGCACACGAACGAAAGATGCTAGGTAGGCTAAAGTAACTGCACTTTTTAAGGCCACAGCCCAACAAAAGATTAAAACTGTGATTAAAAAAGTGTCTGCACTGGAGTTACAGGCTAATGGAGCTAACCAGCAAGATTGTTAGCACACCAGTCTCATGAAAATTCAACTGTACAAATGTACTCTGTATGACATGTTGTTGGCTATAAAAATAGACAAACGTGCAAAAATCGTCCTTTGAGATGGCTGCTACTAGAGTTTTAGTTTTGCTCGACACAGTTTAAAGAAAAAGTGGGGCACGTTTTTTGCGTTTACCACCAAGTTCCATTACTACTTTAGTCCAGGGCAAAACTAAGCTCTAAAGTCAAACAAACATGTCTTGACTACGTTTGATTTTTTTTTTGACAAATTATTCTATTAATATAAGCAAGAATCTCCATGAATTAAAAATGCTATCTAAGCTAATGGAACCACATTCCCTCAGGTCACTGCATACTGATGACCCAGCAGGTCACATAAAAGAGGCGGTGTGTGTGTGTTTTTATGGCCATGTTTGTTTTAATATTATACCACCTTCAGCGCCAGGATTAAAGTCTGAGCCGTATCCATGGCGACGACACTGAGTGCCATTCGGCAGAAGTTATGATCAGGTTGGCATGAGTGTCAGACAGCAATAACAAAGACAAAAGCAATAAAATACAAATTCCTGACAGAGATAGTTCACTTTCTCAGACCTTGCTGTTACTGTACTGAGATAGACTTGGCTTAAAGTGAAACTAGTGATAAATCTCTGACCTCTTAACGATTCGATTACAAGTCTTTGTATTCACATTTGATAAAATCGTGAAATTTCAAATTTCAACACAAATAGATTTTATTATTTATTTAGTCTTTTTTAACACAAAGCACTACTTCCACAACAGTGGAATACAGACGACAAAAACAATACAACAAGCATTTGGTTTCTATTTTTACATTTGGAAAACAGAATTACGTGTATTTATCAGAATATAATACACTGAAATTACATAACATAATATTATTTACAATGTGTCTGCTTATATCTCTACAAATAAGTAGGGATGCACAGAAATGATTTTTTTGGACCGAAACCAAAAACCGAAAATGAGGAAACAACGAAAACCAAACCCCGAAAGAAATTATTATTATTAAATTATTAAAAGAATAAATCTGTTACAAAAGTATGAAAATATTTATTTAGCATTC
>JBBPCY010072162.1:0-11259 GCA_037974405.1 Brachyalestes nurse | reverse complement strand
ATGTTTTCAATATTAATCTACAATGTAGCCAATAATAAAAACAAAGGAAATTGTTGAATGAGAAGGTGTGTCCAAACGTTTGACTGGAACTATATATATATACATTAATTTTTTAAATAAAATTGAAATTTAAAAATCATTGGTTCGGTATTTCGGAAAAAGCCTTACATATTATGTAAACATTTTATAAACAGAGGCACACAGATGAGGACACAGATGAGCAGCAAGGCTGTGTTCCAGAGCGCTCCCTGCTCCCTACATAGTGCACTAATTAGGACTTAAAATACAGAATCCTGTGGCGTAGAAACTGGAATTTTATAACATACACAGCACACTATAGAGGAAGTAGGGGGCCGTTTCAGATCCACACAGATTCGGTTTTAACAGCTTAGTTGTTGACATGGGAAAAGACAGTGCTGGTATCGGTAGAAACTTAAGGTAGCATTATCAGTATCGGTATCGGACATGAAAAAGTGGTATCGTGCCATCCCTACTATATATAAATTAATTTAAAAATGCACCTTTTCTTCCATGACTTTGATGTGGGCCTTCAAATGTTCACTCTCCATCATCTAAAAATCGAAAAACATGATTATTTAACAATCACAGTATATGAAACTAGTGCCACTACTCTGCATATAGCATCACTTAAATAAACACTTTCCAGTAATATAAAACCAGTTTGGTTACAGACATTCATTCCTTCATTCATTCATTCATTCATTCATTCACTTTCTGTAGCCGCTTAATCCTCACTAGGGTCGTGAGTGCCCGGGCGCGAGACTCACCCTGGGTGGGACACGCACACACACCATTCTTTGATTGCAGAAAAGTGTACTAAAAACAATATATTTTTCTTTCAAAAGATTAGCACACAGGCGAGCTGTAAATAAAATCTAGGAAACTGAAGAGGACACAGATGGAGAAAGCTCAATGAAATTACAGTATAATGAAATAAAAGCAATAAGTGTAAATAGATTGCTACTATATATGATCTGTTTGCTTATTAGTTTGCACAATTGTTTATGCATTGAATAAAACAAAAAAAGGAAAAACAATTTAAATCTACACATGTGAATAAAAACTATAAGAACATGCATTGCTAAAATGGTGATTTCAAAATTTTGAGGTGTTGTGGATGTTACGGCGGATCAAAGCTTCACTGCTGGACGAATCTGCACTACAAATAAAGTCCTGAGGTGAACAGTTTTACTGTTTGAAAGCTTTCTGGGGGTGTATACTATCTGTTTATCTATATTATCAGTTTAGTGCCGCACTGAAATAAATGTTCTTTGGCTGAAAGTTAAAATCCCACTTGGCCAAAAAATCGAATCTGAAATCCAGGTGTATTTATGACTTGGAATTGATGTTCTAAATGTAAAAAGTAGTGCTGTCAAGCGGCGATTAATTAATCTAATTAATCACATTTAATCGCACAGACTCCACCCCTCTGGAGGTCTGGATGGAGAGAGCTAATGCTAAGGCTACTTCCAGCCCAATTTTCCCCCTCTCCTGCTGCTCTCCTGCTGTCTCTAGCTTGACCAGCACCTCTCCTACAGACACTACGACCACGTTCACCACCGCCACCCACTTTCCCGATGGGCAAAGTGCGGAAATAAACACGTGTTTGTGCTTCGTGATCGCTCTCGCCTTGCATGGCCATGCAGCTGCGCTCCAAAGCTGAACCGGGAGACGCGCGAGTGTTAGACGCCTGAGTGTCTTTTCCTAAAGGCAAATATTCCCCTTTAGAGTCTGAATCGGCAAAAAACATTCACAAGACACCACAGGACAATTTTTTATTAGCTATTTGGTATATATATATATATATATGTAAACAATTATCATGTTTGTGATGTCACAAAAGCCACCTCATTCACAGACACTGATGAGCTAAAACAATACGAGCACTCACCATGCAGACTGGTCAGAGTACTCATGCCACTACCTAAAGATCGTATAAAGAGCATCAAAACTGGACCATGAAGCGATGGAAGAAGGCAGGCTGGTCTGATGGATCGGGGTTTCTTCCACATCTGTGGAATGCTATGTGCGTTTGTGTGTGCGCATCATGCTCTATGTGAAAAACGCGAGGCGGTGGAGGCTGTGCGAGGCTCTGGGTGATGTTCTCCTGGAGAACCTTGGGGCCTGCATTCACGTAGATGTTTCTTTGACACCTAAACACTGCAGACCAGGTTCACCACCTGCCTAATATTGTTGGTCCCCCAAAACCGTCAAGGTCAGGACTCCACCAACGGGGAACCTGGTCTGTAGTGTTTAGGAGTTAAATCAACCACATGAATGCAGGACCCAAAGTTCACATAAATGCAAGACCCAAGGTTCTCCAGCAGAACATCTCAGAAGTATGAGCTGCTACAGCTGGGAATAAAACCAACTGCAGTGAGAAATGAAGGATGACCACCTCACATGTGTTGCTTATAAATGTAAACAACACATTTTGTACATACCCCAAAGTGTGGTGTCCCAAAGGGCTCTGTTCTAGGTCCACTGCTAGTTTTGCTATAAATTATACCTCTGGATGCTGTAACTCCTTAATATGGCGTGAGGTTTAATTAATACACTGAAGACACAAAACTTCATATGAAATATTGTCCTGCATTGTAATGCTGTGCCACATTGTACACATCTGTATTTTATATGTAAAAAAAAACCTTGTGCCTTATTTGATTCCTCTCCTCGTTGCAATGCTGTGCCACATTGTTAAAGGAATGTCCACATGAATGCAGGACCCAAGGTTCTCCAGCAGAACATCTCAGAGGTATGAGCTGGTACAGCTGGGAATAAAACCGACTGCTGTGATAAATGAAGGGAAATAAGAGAAGAGCAGTGTGGTGTAGATGTTCAGCTCCCTCTGAGAACGGAGGTCTGGGGTATGAAGGGATGGTGAGCAGGTTTGTAAAGGGCAGCATTTACAGATCTCCACACTGTTCCACTGGGCTGGGTCAGACGGGTCACTCTCTATCTTCCTCAATTTCTCTCCATCCTCCTCTCTTTCACACTTTCCCCACCTCATGTTCTCTGGACTGTGAAACAAAATCTATTCACCTTCACCATGGAAGCCTTCTCGGCCTCGCCAGCACTTTCAGTTTTATCTGACTCTGACAGGACTGAGACCCTGTTGTGGAAGTTCATGTTTCCACTTCAGGCTCAATAATCAGAGAACAATAAAAGACAAGCAGAGGTTCAGCTCGGCCGGACAGACGAGAATTTTTATTCTCTCAAGACGCTGGATCTGTCTCTCCAAAAGATCCAAGATGCTCAAAAATACAGATTCAGACACAAGTTCTTATACTCACAAAGTCTAGGGTGATCTCACTGGTTAAAAAGTATAAGGAACTGCTGTAGACCTTCCACCACCTTGACCATCCCCTGTTACAACACCTTCCCAAACACGGTTTTCAGGTCCCTGTAGACACAGATTTGGATCCAGCCCAGGCCCAGCTGTAGTGAAATTCCTTACAGAAATATTTTCACTTCTATTAAAGATGATAAATAGAATATTTCTTTCTCAATGTACAACCACCTTCTAATGAGCAATTAACTCTTGTTGGAACCTCCACCCTGTGAGTTGCCTGTTTACAGTTATATCTCAGATCTTCTCTTTTGTTCTCCAAGATCTTTATGTAAGCTCTTGCTCAGCAGATTAGCACTCGTTCCTGATAAATGAAGATAATTGTTGACGCTTCTGTTTTAGAAGATGCCTTACCAACCACTATCAGTTTATAAATGTAAACAAAACATTTTGTACATACCCCAAAGTGTGGTGTCCCACAGGGCTCTGTTCTAGGTCCACTACTAGTTTTACTATAAATTATACCTCTGGATGCTGTAACTCCATAATATGGCACGAGGTTTCATTAATATACTGAAGACACAGACCTGTATATGAAATATTGTCCTGCATTGTAATGCTGTGCCACATTGTACCCATCTGTAACTTTATATGTAAAAAAAACCCTTGTGTTTTATTTGATTCCTCTCCTCTTTGCTGAGATCATCATTCAGGTTTATCTGTGTAACAGATATTTCAGTTTTATTTTTAATTATAAATATTTATGGTAGCGCAACAAAACAACAGAAGCCATATCGCCCCCTGCAGTTCCTGTAGTCTATCTGTCAGAACGGCTTCGCGTGATTTAAACAGTCCATAAAATTACATCATTATATAAAATAAAATTCTGTCCTGGATGGCAAAGCAAGAAATAAAAAATAAGCATTCCAAATTCCTGCTCAGGGAAGCAAGAGAAGAGGGAAAATAGAGAGAGAGACAGAGAGAGAGAGTGAGACAGAGAGAGAGAGAGAGAGAGGTATAGAGAGGATCTGAATAGAGAGGATCTGTCACTGCTGGTCTCCGTGGTTCCCCTGATGTTCTGCAGCAGGTATGAATAGTGGATGAAGCTCCGGTTCTGCTGGTCTCTGGTTTTATTCCTGTCTCTCAGTTTTAATGCAGCGCCGTGTCTTTATTTACAGAATATGTGGACGGTATATAAACACACCGCATGATGATCCTCTGCTGGTGTTCCTTCATCTCTTAGTTATTGATTTACTGATGTGGAGATGATCTGCTTCACTGAGGAGTTCAGGATTGTCACATTACTGGGTTCCTGCTGGTCCAGTTAGAGAACTGTTTGCCCAATACTGGGCTGGCCCATTAAAACACATAGTAACTACTGGTTTAAATTCACATCTCACACACACACACATTCAGATTATCTCAGAGGGGTTGGAGAGCTGGAGTAATGATGGAGAAATAAATTCAGGCTGTAGTTTTAATCTTAAATTTTAATTTGTTGTATTAATTGAAAGAAATTCTGCCCTTGCAAACAAAACTTTTTCTTCATAAAATAATGATGCAGGCTCTCTATACAGAAATGTGGTGTATATGTCTTTATATATACCAAAGTGTCATCACATTAAAACCATCTGATTATTATTATTGACCCCCCCGTGCCCCAGAACAGACTATTTCTTGACGAACTCCTTTGTTGTTAATGAACAGAGTTGAGAAAACGTCCCACTCGTTTCCACCGTTGGTGGTGCCCTTTCTATTCTCTGTCATTTTAACAGCCTTTGTTTTCTTCAAGTCTTCCTGATTTTTCATTGTGAGTCCACACTTTGAAGCTTATCTATGTTTTTCTGGAATCCCCGACGATCTTCCTGCAGTCCTGTTTTGTTTATGTGCCATGACTTGATCCCTTTCCACTGTGGAACCACTCTGGCCATTTTCTGTCATGACTTCATCAGTGTAGATCCACCTTCCCGAGAAGTCCTGGGCACAATCGCCAACACTCTGGACAATGGGCTTTTCAGAAGCCTCTGATTGGCTGGAGTGTTAAATATTTATTTATATAATGTGCAATGTTTCAAATCCCGTTAATGCAATTTGCTATTTTTTCACAGTTATGAATTCCTGTCCACGTTAATCTCTTTAATAACTCTTCTGCAGAAACACAGTCTCTGTTATACACTATCTTCACTCCCACTAGAGCTGCTTCTGCTAAAGTTACTGAACTGGATGTTCTTTATCCTGTAAATTATTGTTCTGTTACTCTTGTGCTGTTTTGCTTCTCTTTAGTCCTGAACTTGTGTGGTCTTTTTCTGTTTTTGTTCTTTTTGTGCTACACCATGGACCTGGAGAAACATTGTGGTCCTGAAGGCACGCTGTAGTCCTGGAGGAGCATGGTGATCCTGAAGTCTTGGAGGAACGCTATTGTTACTGTGTGTGTAGATGGTTGAAACACCTCCTTGAGTTGACGTGACTTGAAGTAAGGTGCAGGGCAGCATGGCAGATGTAGGTCGGATCTAAACACAGCAGGATAGTGGATCTCCAGGAGGAAGGTTGGTGACCACAGCAGTAGAAGTTCCGTATCAGAACCATGGAAAGTTCTGCTCTGCCTGTTTTCCTGAGGTTCTATAACTTTGTGTGGTCCACACAGTTGAAGGGTTCTGGAGTTCTTCTCCCATGTCAGGCCGGACTGATCCTGAGTACAGTGTGATATTAGGGTCTTTCTGGTCTTCTGTCTTTGGTGTTAAACGTTTCCGATGTTTCCGAGGTGTGTGTTATCAGTTCCTTTCTTTCTGAGTCGTGATCTCAGGGTCTGTCTGACATTCCTGCACTGGTGGCTCTTCTGTGTGTCTGATTTCAAAACAGTGCTTTACACCCCTACCTTTCCTCTGTTCATCTTTCATACCTTTATCTTCCCCATTGGTCCCTTTCTCTCTTTCTCTCTCTCTGTCCTATAGTATCTCTTACAAAGTCATTTCTGGTGAGTTTCTTTTTTCTGAATCTCTCTCTCTCTCTCTCTCTGCCTGTCTTTTTCTCTTTCTCTCTCTCTCTATTCTCCCCTCCTCTCTCTCTCTCTTTTTATATCACTCATCTCTCATTCTCTCATTCTCTCATTCTTATTATTATTATTGTTTTTTGTTATTGGTCCAACTTCTCCAGAATGTCTGTCTTCTATCTGGATCTTCAAGCTTCTTAAAATCTTCTTCTTTTCTGTCCTTTTCCTCACACATAATGTGTGTGTGTGTGTGTGTGTGTGTGTGTGTGTGTGTGTGTGTGTGTGTGTGTGTGAGAAAGTGTTTGGTGTCTGTGAGACAGTGTGTGTGTATCTGTGTGTGTGGAACTGCTGCTCTGCAACCGCCAGCCTGTAACTGCTGCTCTGGAACCACCAGGCTGGAACCACTGCTCTGGAACCACGACTCTGGAGCCGCTGCTCTGCAGACGTGTCCTGTGTCTTAAACACTGAGTGACTGGAGTGAACACACGAATAAAATACAACATAAATTTACACACTCTCCAGTTTGTAGGTCATAACTTTTAAAAAGCCGCATTGCTGAAGGGTTCAACTCACAAAGAGAAATTAACAGTTTGCGGTTTCTGTGTTTATTTCTTTTCACTTTCGAAAATGAACAAAATGTGTAATTTGTCTGAGGTGCCTGAATGTTTGCATACACCAGAAATTACTATTACACACAAAACTAATTTATCTGTAGAGCACTTTCCACAGCAGCCCGAGTCCCTGGTGAGGGGCCAGAGAAACTCCACAGAATTATTAATAAATACATTCATTAATTAAAATGTCGCATTCAGTTCAGTTCTCCCTACTCAGGTCCCCGTGAGAGTTTTTCTTCACTGCTCTACCACTCATAAAATAATTAAAAAGTTTGTACACCACGGTAACTGTACAGGTGAGGGCAAAGGTGTTAAAGTAAAGAATTTTTAAAAGAGGTGATTTCATAACATTTCTACCGTTCCATTCATTATGAAAACTGTGGACAGTGTGAAGGGCAGCTAACTGTATGCTGTGCTGGATTAATATTACTGTGATTTCTCTCATTAATGTCTGATTAACTGACTGACTGATTACTGACTGATTATTGACTGATTACTGACTGACTGATTAACTGACTGATTACTGATTGACTACTGACTGACTGACTAACAGACTGATTAACTGACTGACTGATTAACTGACTGATTCACTGATTGACTGACTGATTCACCGACTGATTAATTGATTGATTACTGACTGACTGATTACTGGTTGACTGATTAACAAACTGATTACTGACAGACTGATTAACTGACTGCGTACTGACAGATTACTGACAGACTGATTAACAGAGTGATTACTGATTGACTGATTACTGACTACTGACTGATTAACAGACTGATTATTGACTGACTGATTTCTGACTGATTACTGACTGACTGATTAACTTACTGATTACTGACAGACTGATTAACTGACTGACACAGATTACTGACTGACTGACTGATTACTGAATGATTAACTGACAGACTGACTGACTACTGACTGACTGACTAATTAACTGACTGATTAACTGACTGATTAACTGACTGACTGACTAATTAACTGACTGATTAACTGACTGATTAACTGACTGACTGACTGATTAACTGACTGATTAACTGACTGACTGACTGATTAACTGACTGATTGATTGGTTACCTTACTGATTAACTATCCATCAATTCATCTGTCAGACAAAGCCTAACCTGATTATTCACTTATTAGTACAACGAATTCTGTAGTATAGTTTATACTTACATAAAACTGCTGAATTTTGGTTAAGTTAGATCACATGTTTACATATGAAATAAAAGCAGCAACACTGAGAAATCAATGTGTTTGGGAAGAGAACTGAACAGAACGAACAGCTACATTTTTGCGACGGCCTTAAAGGTTTATTAAAAGGGCATTTTCTCCGAAAATTAATGACCCCTCGTCTCAGTCTCCCTATACACTCATCCGCGGCTGCTGATGAAAGGGTCACCACCTGGTTTCAGTCCAGGAATAATAAACACAGAGACTCAATTATGTCCTTCACTTCAGCAGAAACAGTTTAGAATGTGTTAAAATGATGCTGAGGGTCCAAAACACTGTAAACACAACACAGTGACCAAAACAAGCACATCACAAGATTGTAAATACAAATAAATAAGCAAAACAAACACATCAAAAGACTGTAAACAAACCAAAATAACACAAATGTAATACATTTAGAACATGTGCACATAATTAGGAAGTCAATATTGCAAGTTTACTTTAGAAATGTAATGGAATTAAACTCTTGGTTCAGTGACCAGAGTCCCAGCACAGTGACAGGAAATTCAAAGCCAAAATTATTCAGAAGGTGGGATCTCTGTTTCTCCAGCACCGCCTCAAGCTTGGAGTCTGTGAGAGCGGCGAGTGTCTCCCTCAGTGATGTGTGAGCTGTCAAACACATCAGTCTTCTGGAACACACTCCGCACGGCGGCGTCCTGCTCAGACGCCTGGATCTCAGGCGGAGCTGATGAAACTCCCTCACAGAGCCAAGAAACTCAAACCCTTCCATTCTCCTCAGCCAATCAGAGAAAAGCGCCGTTTCAGATCAATAGTGGGACTGAGGTTCTCTTTTCCCTGGAGATCGACCTCATCTCACCTCACCAAGAACCAAGATCCCACGGATTCAACACATGAGGAAACATCGCCACAGAGTGGACCAACCATGCATCACATATGTTACAAAAACAACAAAAAATTACTTCTAATGGGTGTCGAAACACCAATCAGCCATAACTTTAAAACCACCTCCCCAAAATTGTGGCAAAGCAGCTTTGACTTGTCGAGACCTGGACTAATTTGGTCTGCAGTGTTTAGGTGACCATCAGAGAACCTCAGGGGTCCAGGACCCTGTTGCCAGTTCTCCGGTTCTCCTTCATTGGAACACTTTTGGTAGGTTCTGACCACTGAACACCAGGAACCCCAACAAGACCTGCTGAGTTGGAGATGTTCAGTCATCCAGACATCACAGTTTGATTCTTCTCAATGTGTCTCATTCCAACATCGACTTCAAAAACTGACTGTTCACTCACTGACTGAAATAATACACCCACCCCCCAAGCCTCCCCCCACCCCCCGACAGGACTCACTTCATCTGCAGTGGCTTTAATGTTGGAGCTGATTGGTGCAGTTTCAATAAAAACAGGGTTCTACTGAATAAAAGAATAAAAATGACAGAATTCTTTGTTCCCAGAATCATTAGAGCGTCTCTGATGGACGAGAAGGGCAGGAGGCTCCTCCTCTGGTGTGTTTGGGGGTTAATGTGTGGTGTGATGTGTGATGAGGGGCGGTGAGGGTAATTAAGCGAGGTTGTAGCGAGGCACACTAATGAAGTTTCAGAGCTTGGTGTGTCCTTGCGTCTCGTTAATGAGCCTCACACGCAATTAGCAGATTCCCAGACAGAGCTCTGCTCCTTGCAGTGATCTTCTTTTTACTGAGGAGTAACTGAAAGACCTGCTCCAGAACCCCTCTCTCAGCTCTGAAGGACGTCTGGTACCTGAGGAGAGAGAACAGTCTAACACTTTAAACCAACCAACAGAACCCGAGTGCACAACTCGCTACATAAAGACACAAATCAAACTTCAGACAGCACTTCTTCTGGAAACATCATCTCCAGCCTTGGTCCAACACCTGGTCTTGCTAATGAAAACCTTCTGAAGATCAGGAGAAGGAACGTTGTGATCTTGAAGGAACGTTGTGGTTCTGGAGGAACATTGTGGTCCTGGAGGAACATTGTGGTGCTGGAAGAACGTTGTGGTCCTGAAGAAACGTTGTGGTCCTGAAGGGATGTTGTGGTCCTGGAGGAACGTTGTGGTCCTGAAGGAACGTTGTGGTGCTGGAGGAACATTGTGGTGCCGGAGGAACATTGTGGTGCTGGAAGAACGTTGTGGTCCTGAAGGGACGTTGTGGTCCTGAAGGGACGTTGTGGCCCTGGAGGAACGTTGTGGCCCTGGAGGAATGTTGTGGTCCTGAAGGAACGTTGTGGTGCTGGAGGAACATTGTGGTGCCGGAGGAACGTTGTGGTGCTGGAGGAACATTGTGGTGCCGGAGGAACATTGTGGTGCTGGAGGAACATTGTGGTGCCGGAGGAACATTGTGGTCCTAGAATGCTGTTTCAGTTCACTGTGAACTGTGTGGATGGTTGAAACTGCAGTAACTTCTGCTTGACTTGACTTGACAGTCCAATATTCAGAGACTGAAAAACGCTGATATGAATTACATCCCCCCCCACACACACACCCCCACCACCACCGTCCTGAACACTGCTTTAAACTGACGCAGAAAATAAACAGCTCATAAAAAGTCACGATCTCTCTCTATTATACTCTGTTTAATCCTTTCTGATTAAGATTAATTCGCCCGGGTGTGTTTCGGCCTCGTTACGAACCGAAGAACGAAGTTTGTCATTTTTATTTAAGCTCTCTCTGAGGGTCCGTCGACGGGACACTTCTAATGAACACGGAAAGTCGTTAGTGCCTGAGTGGCTCTCGTTCTGTTTAATGGCTCGGAGACGAGGCCTGAGGGCCGGTCGGGTCGGCGGCGAGGCGGTGAGGCGGTTTTCCAGATGGTGCTCCGTTTACGGCGCAGGAAACACGACACAGACGGGTCACTGAAATATAAACACCTTTTAATAAAAATACATCAATGTTCATCGGTTCAGGAGCACACTGGGTTTCAGGGTCGCTTTGAGACACGCATGAATTTGTTTAAACGTGTACACACACCGCCATTCACTCATTCATAAATTAAATAAAAGCAGCAGCCCCGCCCCCACCAAAACATCAGAATAAGAGAAATGATGCAGCGTTTACAGAACTGGAATAATTAAAAGAAAACAAATCTCTGGTTCTCTCTTAAACAAAATGGCAATAATGACCTTTGAGGAACTTCT
>JBBPCY010072161.1:0-11261 GCA_037974405.1 Brachyalestes nurse | reverse complement strand
GGTGTGAATGTAACAGATAAATAATAAAGATAAAGGAAAAACACACATCTTTAGGAAAGAAGTGTCCTCCGATTATTGCATCACTGCTTGTCAGTTGACGTGCATTTAGTGAAACAACAGGGTACAGCCTGTACAGAATAAAAAGTAAATTAAATAGATAAATGGTTAAAATAATGAAATGTTACCAGAGACATGTCATACCACAGACATGTCATGTCATGAGTGTCTTCTTCATCTGTACTGAAATATGATGGGACTGCATTAACTAAGTGTGTTTAACTGTGAAATTTTACCATAAAAAATTTAGTAGAATCTCTATAGGCTGTAATGAAAGGTTGAGCAAAAAATGTACACAAAAGTATCAAATCAAATGTAGCTGTACGGCTAAGAGATATGTTTAGTCTGAAGTTTGCATTGGGGCTACACAGCAAATATAGCTAGCAAGTAAGGAAAGCCTAAAGCTCACCATATTGAGGGCTCCAAACTGGTTTGAGGGGTAAAAAAACAAAAACCAGAATTGAACATAATTTTGCCAGGAAAAATGTAATTATTCTGTTCTGTATTAGAAATGATAATTACTATGTTTCTTATTAATAACCTTGTTTTTGTTCCATCTGTACCATCTGTCCGATCCCATCCTCGTCGAGGGGTGATCTTTCTGGGGCAGCTGGTAGACTAGTGGTTAGGGCATTTGCCCTATGATCAGGAAGTCATGGGTTCGATTCCCAAAACTGCTAAGCACCTCTAAGGTACCGTCCCCACATATTGCTCCCCGGGCGCTGTGTTCCTGGCTGTCCGCCGCTTCACTTGGTGAATGGGTTAAATACAGAGTAAGAATTTTGCGAGTTCACGTATGACAGAATGGTCACTTTCACTTATTATCTCCAAACCGCAAAGGATAATCTGTAGAAGTGAGGACATTCTGCAGGTCCCTTAACTGTCGTTGCTGTTATCAATTTAATTTAATGAAATACTAAAACAGGAGAATGCTTTTTGTTTACTGAGGTTAAGGTTGAGGTAAGGTGTGCCTGTAAGAGTTCTCAGATATAGTATATCATGAGTCAGTGGAATGTTTGTGAACATGCCATTCTCAACACAACTGAATCCTTCCAACCCATTTTTAAAACATATTCATTAAAGAATTATATCAAACAGCTTTTGTAAAAAGAACAGGATAAACCATGTTTCATTTTATCTGACTAATAAAGGAACATTACTGAGCAGTTGGAATGCAAGAATGAAAACTAATTTTGTTTCTTCTCTAGGCAAACTGATACTGTGTACATTTGCTTTTTTTTGCCAAATTAGTAAAACCTCCTCCTTTCTCTCCTTCACCTTAGAGTTTCCTTGATCACAGCCTTAAGGTAAGGCATGTTGTTTACATCCTGAGCTGTTGGAATTCTGTCCCCCTTGATGGTCCTGGTCAATTCCTGATATAATGTGTCCTGAGCCTTTGGATCTTGAGACAGATGATGCAAGGCCCACACTGTGGTGTTGGAGGTCTTAATGAACAAATAAAATGAAAAGTGATTTTGTTCTATTTTACATTAAACTCTTTCGATCTCCACAACAAGAAGTATGAATGTTGTTTTTGTCCCAGCAATCTCCAGATCTATATAGTGTACTGATCCACTTACTGTATCCACTCCTGCCAGTAACAGCTCAGTGATGCTCCCATACACGTCCTTTTTGCTCATGTTGGTGTTTGAGAGCAGGTAGGTGAGGTACTCTCCTTCAACATCTTGGTTTGTGTCCAGACGCTTCTGAATGTCCTCCATCTTTCTGTCAACAGCCTTGCAGGCTGCACAAAACCATCATAATGTTTCTCTCAAGTTAAACTCATACAGGAGATCATGAAGCATCTTTTTTGCTAGGAGAAATTCTTCACAATTTACTCAATAAGCTTCATTAACTCACAAAATTTGAAGATGCCGTCCCAGGCATCTATGTAGCGCCCCTAGAATGGCAAGTAATTGCGAGTCCACTTGGGTAGAATGGACACAGTTAGATTATATGTTGACATTTGAGCAATGGAGTTAATGAAGTCCTGGGTCTCTGGTGGGATCTCATTCTCCAGACTGCCAACACGAGTCTCAAACAGTATACGAGAGATCCCTAAATTAGCAAGAACAGGACAACACAAGGTTAAATCAGATAAGAAATTGATTTATCTTCTCTTCTTGGTCAGATTTATGTGTTTACACCATAGTTTCACCATCTCCACTATAAACACATGGTCATTTGCTTAAATGCCAGCTTTAAGGCAACTGGAATAAACTGAATTATGCATGCATGAATGAATGAATTAATGAATAAATGGTTGATCAAATATTTAGTCCAAACCTTCTAGAGCAAAATGATTCATCTCATTGCACATATCAAGCACCAGGTCACCAGTGGGGCTTGTTTTGCGGACGTGGTTTATCCTTTTGATGAAATCTGTGACTACATTGTTCACCACGTTCTCATACATCACTGCGTCTTTGGGATGCAGCATGCGTTTATTCAGGACAGTTCGAAGTTTGTACCACTTCTCTCCTTCTCTGGTGAAACAAAGTGTAGCAATTTGTTGCTGCTGTTACAAAACTCCAAAAGTGATGACTTTATTTTAGGGATGCACCGAATATTCGGCCACCGAAAAGTTTCGGCTGAAAATGGCAAAAAATGCATTTTCGGTTTCGGCCGAAATTATTTTTTAACGCGACTGAAATAGTGATGACTTAGTCAACAACCGTGTTGCCTTCTCGCCTCGGTGTTAGCCGCTGCTAACTAGGTGTCGTTTGCTCGGCAACTGAGCAGCTCCAAAAACGAGACAATACGGGGAGCTAGGTCTGTGCTTTCCTCCCTCAGAACGAAAGCTTTTATTTTCTTTTAAAGGAGCATTCGAGTGGCAAAAAGCACTGAAATAAAATGAGCAATGAAAAGAAAAACTTTTCCGCACTACCACCCAATATTTAATTGTATAATATTTCAGTTATCTTGCTTTTAGGCTAGTCATGAGTAAGGCCAAGTAAATTACTTTTATTTTATATTGTGCATTGTATGAATGCTAAATAAACATTTTCATAGTTTTGTAACAGATTTATTTTAATTTAATAGAAATCATTTCTTTTGGTTTTCGGTTTCGGTTTTCGGCCAAGTTTTTCCTCATTTTCAGTTTTCCGTTTCGGTCCAAAAAAATCATTTCGGTGCATCCCTAATGTTTATCATTTATTCCCTGACACCAAAGCATATTTCTCAAGTAAAGAGGAAAACATGCAAATTACCAAACGCAAAAATCTTTAACTTAAATTTTTTTTACCTCTTTTGTTCAACTTCTCTTTGGAGTCAAACAGTCTGGATGATATGTAAAATAGCTTGTTTTCATTGGCCGTATTGTACTGCATCTCATTCAAAAGGCGGTTTGGGCTGAAACAGTCCTTATAACTTCAGCATTAGTGGGCGGAGCTTAACTGCTGCAGGCAGGTTTTTTTAGCTTAGTTTCCTTATATGGCATGTATAGGCTGATATGTGTGGATTCTTAGATGTTTAGATATTAGATACCATACTGAGTTTTTTAATATATATATAAATATATATAATATTGTATATATAAATATATATAAATTTGTTTTATGAGCCATTAAGAAGTGATGCTTATGAAAAAAGAAGATAAAAGGTAGAAGGTAGAACCCCCCCTCCGAGCAGCATGAATTGCATAGTTAGCATGATGACAAGGCTGATTCTGAATTTGGCTTGGCACGACGGCTATTGTTTGTGTGTGTGTGTAGGCGACAGTGCGAAGCATCATTCGTCTCCTGCGGTCTAACGGTACACTTGCGATTATTGCGTCACTTCCTTTTTCCTGCTTTCCTGTGGCGGGGTTCCTCAGGGCCATATCAGAGGCCTTTTTTTTCATTTTGAGGGACAAAGGCAGAATTCAAACGCCCACCCTTCACACCCCAGCCAGAACCACAGTCTCTTAGTCAGCTGGAAAGGCCCAAGTGTTTAAATTAGCCTGCCGTTTTAATGTGAGGCTCACTGTAACCCCCCCTCCCATATTGTTTGCTGCTGATTGGGAGGCTCTTGTCGCTTTTTGTGTCACAGGGCTGCTGGAAGTTGGCACAGTTGGCACCGCCGGCCCGCTGAGTGCTGCAAATGTGGCACAGCTTCCTCCCCCGCTCATTAGGAGCGCAATTAGCCCTTCGGCCGCGGGACCCCTCTCCGCTCGCCACTTCCTCCGACTCTGGGTGGCCACACAAAGAGAAACAATGCTCAAGGATACATTAGCAAAGGAGAAAAGGGAACAAAGTATTTTTATTCTTATATAGTTTGTAATTCTGCTGTTATTTTCTTTTGTGCTATATTTCTTACACCTATCTTTCTCTGTATCTATCTCTCTGTCATTTCTTTCACCTTGTCTGTCTATCTCTCTCTCCTTTCTTTCTCTTTGATATTATTGTATGTCTGTGATCTGAACACTTCCCAACCAGTCAGGCTCCGCTGCAGAGAGAATGGCGCCGCCCTGTAGGTGAGGAGTTACTGAGGTTAAATTACATTTTCTTCTCCTGTGAGGACAAACAATTAATAAATAAACACATAAACTAATACATGAATGAATGAATAAATTAATACAAAAACCCCTCAAATTGTACATTTAAAACTGCCTCTCCTTTCTTTCTCTGCTTCTCTTTCCTTTTTTTCTCTCTGTTTCTCTTTCTTTTCTCAATCTGTCAGTTTCTCCTTTCCTTCTTTCTTTGTGTCATTCTCTCTGTATCCTTTCTTTCTCTGTCTGTCTTTTCTTCCTTTCTGTCTGTCTGTCTTTTCTTCCTTTCTGTCTTTTCCTCTCTCTTTCTCTCGCATGAAGTATTATTAGTAATACTTTATTATTCTGTTATTATTAAATATAAGTTTTAAAAAACCAACCTTGCTCCTTTTTTCTCCCTCTCCTTCACTCCCATCTGTCTCTCGTTCTCCCCCAGCCTTCTGTCTTTCTCTCCCTTTCCTCCATCCTTCTCTCTCCTTCATCCTTCTCTTTCACTCCTTCATCCTTCTATCTCTATATCTCTCAATCCGTCTATCTTTCTCTCTCCTTCATCCTCTCTCTCTCTCTCTCTCCTTCATCCTTCTCTTTCTCTCCTTCATTCTTCTATCTCTATATCTCTCCATCCATGTATCTTTCTCTCCCCTTCATCCTTGTCCTTCTCTCCTTCACTCTTCTATCTTTCTCTCTCTCTCTCTCTCTCTTTCATCCTTCTGTTTCTCTACTTCATCCTTCATATTTCTCTCTCTCCTTCATCCTTCTCTCTGTCTCCCCTCTCTGGTTCTACTCCTCTCTCTCTCTCTCTCTCTCTCTCTTTCTCTCTGTGAGGTCATACAGTGCAGTAGGTGGGGATTCTGCAGTGCCACTTATGACAGAGAGAGAGAGAGAGGGATGAAAGGAGGTGGAGGAGAGGAGGAGAATGGATTAGGAGGCGTCAGGCGTGGGGAGGGGGGTGGAGGGGGGTGAGTGGTGCATTGTGGGAAATCAGCTCCAGCTGTCCTGCTGCTCTCTCAGCCGTCTGGCAGGCAGCCAATGGGAGGCGGCCCAATCAGTGCCACTCTAGTTCAGTGTGTCAGCACACACACACACACACACACACACACACGCCCTGCTCTGCACCACTGCAGCACTGGCCTACTTTACCTCTCTCCACCTACTCCTTAACACACCCATACAACACAAAACATACACACACACACTGCGTTACTGTGTAAGAAGTAAGACGATGGTGGAATGTTAAAGACAATGAAACAGACTCTGTGTGTGTGTGTGTGTGTGTGTGTGTATCTGTGATGCTGTGGAGGAGAGTCCATAACCTGTTTTACTGCAGTAAGTTGCGCTGGTGTGTGCTGGTCTTCAATTACAACGCACACACAGACAAAGAGCCAGTGGCTTTTACAGACAGAAAAAGATGGCAACAAAGGTTCTATAGAGTCCTGGACAGAAGAGCCCTCTAAGGAACCTTCAGTGGTTCTTGATAAACCTCGGAAGAAACCACTTCACTGAAACATTCTCTGTGGAACCACAAAGATTCTTTTAAGACATTGCTGTTACAATCACGCATGGATGGATGGGTGGATGGATGGTTAGTCTCAAAAACAGGTTTTCAAATATGATTTGAGAGCGGCTCACAGGGTCTGACCGGAGATCAGAGTCACACTGGAAAACTTACCTTTATGTCAAACAATGGAAGAACTACAGTTAAATACTCTTTAACGCCCCAATTAAACACTGTTTACTTTATCCCCCTGCACGCCCTCCCTAACACACACACACACACACAAAGCCCATGAATGAACTGGGATTAGATAGCAGGAGTAAGCTGCAAAGCTACATGTGTTTTCCGATTATGCCCCAGACACAAACACAGACAACACAGATAGATAGATAGATAGATAGATAGATAGATAGATAGATAGATAGATAGATAGATAGATAGATAGATAAACAGACACACACATTCCTCACTGTTGGGAACAAAAGTTGATCTCAGAGCCCACTGGCTGCTGTGCTTCCTCTGGTCTACTGTAGAACTTTTTTCCTTAAGCTTTTCTATTTCTCTCTCTCTCTCTCTTTCTCTTTCCTTCACTCTGTCTCTCGATCTCTCTCTTTCTCTCACTCTGTCTCTTGGTCTCTCTCTCTTTCTCTCACTCTGTCTCTCTCTTTCTCTCTCTGTCTTTCTCTCTCTCTCTCTCTTTCACTCTCCCTGTCTCTCTCTCTCTCTCTCTCTCTCTCTCTCTCTCTTTCTCTCTCTCTGTCTGCCTGTCTCTCTCTCTCCAGACGGCAGAGGCTGAAGGCTGGCTGGAGCTCCGGGTCACACTAAGCTAAGCTCCTCTTCCTCTCATTAAAGAGCAGCCGGTTGATCAGCTGGTCAGCTCCTCATGCCAAACGGCCACAGGATCAGTTACAGTCCAGCCGCCTCGTCCCGCAGCCGCTGGAGGACATCCTGTCAAGAACAGACGGACAGGCTGCGCCGGGTTACAGACCGTCCAGCTGGACTTTTGACTGATCAGATTCAGGACTACAGGTTGCCTCTCCTCGGCTGAACCCTGTTCCACTACGTGTGGCAATTCAGCATTGGCCCGGCAGTGTTGAGAAAACACAGATATGGCTTTACTCATGATCATCAAACAGATAAAAATTGGAAAACAAATATGATTATCCACCCTGCCAGTTCTTATCAAATTACACACATATCTAATATATAGTCATACAGGAGAATAGTCATATATATATATATATATATATATATATGTGTGTGTGTGTGTGTGTGTGTAAAGTTTGCTTTATGTTGTAGCTTTTGTAAAATGTTTCACTATTTGTTTCTAATTTCCAAGTTGCAAAGAAAAAAACAACTCAATGAAGATTTTTTTTACATATGAATAAATGTTAGTAAATCAATAGCTGCCTAGCTGAATGAATGTTGATCACGTTAAGGACACATGCGGGCCTGAGTCTATCCTGATGGCTCCAGAGGCGTCGTTAAGAACAGGTTGAAGGAAAGTTCACCTGCCCTTGTGTCTTTTGTACAATCAGAGAAAAAAAATACATCCCAGTGTGAAATATTCCTCATTCCTGACTCAAGTGGACACTTCTTGTAGAGTATAAATATTGATACAATTCTTGGATAGGCTTTTTTCCTCACACATATGTATTCATAGCAGAGTGAACTGGATTTTAAACCAAAAGAGATAAAGAAAATTCTGTAAAAAGTGAGTCCTCTGAACACCCTCCCTCCAACCACCGCACACACATCCATAAAATACTAAGATTATTATTATTATTATTATTGTTATTATTATTATTATTAGTAGTAGTAGTAGTAGAAGTAGTAGAAGTGGTGGTGGTAATAGTAGTGAAGTAGTGTAGTAGCTGTAGTAGTAACATTATTAAAACAAATCCATTTGAGTGTCTTCAGTAAAAGATGTTACCATCATTACTATGATCCACAAACTGTTAATCGATCTGGACACCAGGAAAGAAAAGTAAAGGGCTCGTTTTCAGATGTGTGTGTGAGTGTATGTGTGTGTGCACTAATAAAATGTCATTTATGTATAAATGACATGAACACGCATACATTTTGAGTGTATAAATTTTATGACCATATATATATATATATATATATACATTGTGTGTATTTGTGTGTGTGTGGGGCATACTAACTCGCTTTGTTCTCTGCAGCCCGTGAGTCCTATTGATTGCCATAGGATATGTGAGGTAATATTTAGAAATAGTAGCATAAACGTAGGCTTTTGACATGAGCTGGCTGTAAAATTACATAACGATTCAATAGAACAAGCAAACAAGTGGCACTTGTTTTAGTATTTACATAATTCTCAGTGTTCACTTGAGAAATATGTGAGACGGAGCTCACATATGGGTCTTGTTTGACATCAGAGAGTGAAATACTGCACGATAATATGCTGAATTATAATGTATGTCGTTACTTTACAGCTCCGTCCTGTAAATTCAGGGCCACAAATCAGGACGCAGTCTGTAAATAGTCCGAAGATAATCCAATGTCATACGTGTGGGGTTTGCATAATGCCCCTCCAGATGTTTCTGAAAAAAAGAGGGAAAAAAAGGAAAGAAAAGAAAAGGAAAGGGGGTGAACGTTAAAGAAGAGAAGCCTAAGCACATTCGCAGGTTTGGGGGGCAGTTCATATTAGCATACCTATTGTTCCCCCAATGGAGGTGACAAAGCAACTGCTTCTCGTTTCAATGCTTCTGAATTGGTTTGAAATTTTCTTTGTGTGAGAAGAAGCTCACCCCCCCCTAACCCCCAGACCAGCCGCCCCCCCAACACCACCACCACCAACCCCCCATTCACCCCCACTGACGCTGAAGGCCTTCCTCCAGCTGGGCCCACAATAGGTGCATTTGCGTGTAGATGCAGGTCCCACTGGGACACTTCTGGCTCCAAACGGCAGTGGCCTGGTCGCCTGTACAGCCTTGTTGATGTCTAATTACTCAATAGCCTACTTGTGGTACCAAATGAAATATTGATTGAATACAGGCTCTCGCTGGCCAAGGTTTAGGTCAAAATGTGTAACTTCAGCCCACTACTTTTCAGTGCAGGTTTCAGCCATTGGTTTCAAGATTCAAGATCCTTTATTTGACATGTAGACAGTTATATTACATGTAGCGAAATATGACCCTGAGTCAGTAGACAATTAGGTTTACAAAAAAATGAAAGAGAAATTTGAAAGATATAGAAAAAATATATAGAAAATATATCAAAAAATATCTTCCAAATAAACATCACCGTTATAAACAAGATTTGAAAAGTGTGCAAATGAACCATCAGGTAGTGAGGCAGGTGAGGTAGTTAGGTAGAGAGGCAGGTGAGATACAGTGAGGTAGCAAGGTAGAGAGGTAGGTTAGATAAAGTGAGGTAGTAAGGTGGAGAGGCAGGTGAGATACAGTGAGGTAGTAAGGTAGAAAGGTAGGTTAGATACAGTGAGGTAGTGAGGTAGAGAGGCAGGTGAGATACAGTGAGGTAGAGAGTTCGGTTAGATACAGTGAGGTAGTGAGGTAGAGAGGCAGGTGAGATACAGTGAGGTAGTGAGGTAGAGAGTTAGGTTAGATACAGTGAGGTAGTGAGGTAGAGAGTTAGGCTAGATACAGTGAGGTAGTGAGGTAGAGAGACAGGTGAGATATAGTGAGGTAGTGAGGTAGAGAGGCAGGTGAGATACAGAGAGGTAGAGAGGCAGGTGAGATTCACTGAGGTAGTAAGGTAGAGAGGTAGGTTAGATACAGTGAGGTAGATAGTAAGGTTAGAGTGAGGTAGTGAGGTAGAGAGGCAGGTGAGATACAGTGAGGTAGAGAGGTAGGTGAGATACAGTGAGGTAGAGAGACAGGCAAGATACAGTGAGGTAGTGAGGTAAGTGAGATGCAATGAGGTAGAGAGGTAAGTGAGATACAGTGTTCAGTTTGTATTGTAATAAACAGTTTACAATAAATAGTTTCCATTTTAGTGATACAAGTGGAAATGGACAGTTTGGGCAACAAACAACAAACAATGCAAATAAACACACTTTTCCCATCACATTTGGTTTAAGTAGAGAGTTAAATTAATAGAATTTAAATTAAAGCACTTTATACCTTCGCTAAAACTGCTCACGTTATGCCATAAGTACTCTATAGCCAGTGTTAAAAGTCATAGAGATGCCTAATTCAGATTTCAAGCAGACACGCAGAGGAGGTGAGATATGTCTAAAAGCAGTAAATAATTGTAAGAAAGTTGTCTTGATAGGAAAATTAAAGGATAAAAAGGGGAAAAAAGGCAGATTTTTGCAAAGGCCTAACACAGAAATATGGCATTGCAGTGTGTTCTTACATGATTTTACAGGAAGTGTAGCGTCCTGAGTGCCAAAATCTATTCACAGAGAGAGGGCGAGAGAGAGGGAGAGAGAGAGAGACAAAGTTCAGGACAAAGAGCATGTCTGGGCTTGTTGTCCCTCATACAACGTTTTGCACAATAATACTTTAGTCACTTGTAATAAAGTCCATTCAGTAACAAAGCAGAGATTATATTGGTCAGTTTCGTTTCACAAAAAAAAAAAAAAACAGACTGCATTCTAGAGTCTTAAGTCTAGCACACATTCCTGCAAACACTCTGACTCACAAACTGTGCTTTTCACAGGTCAGGAGGTCAACAGCCCGCTTAAGAGATCTTTACCTTGTGCAGATAAAGGCGCATCCGAATCAATTGACCCGAATAGAAATGTGTTTACGAGGCGTTACAGTGCGGGTCACATAACGTGGAGGGGTCCTGGAGTTTTGGTTGGTCTAATAGAAGATCAACATGCCTGTAAAAACAAAGTGTTTAGAAAGAAAATAATAAACTTAAAGAAGGCATATCACATATTCAGGATTGCTATAATTCATAATACATTCAAATAATGTTGCACGATATAGATGTAATGGATTATAGATTGTGGATTCGTACTGCAGGTAAAAGTATTAGTATCAGAAGTGGTGGAATCTTTTTTTAAATAATATGTGTAAGGTCTTATGGGACATATTACTATTACTTACAGATTCTTACATATATAACACATGAAGCAAATTATCTTTACATATAGATATTTACATATATGTATATATAAACATATATATGTTTATTACACACACACACACACACACAATATATATATATATATACACATATATATATATATGGTGCATGTTATTATTACTTATAGATTCTTACATATATACAACACATATGGGGCAT